>BSBK01011243.1:65000-209628 GCA_027943335.1 Chamaecyparis obtusa | reverse complement strand
AAATATTATATATATATATAAGTTTAGTTATAATATATATCTAATATATATATATATCGATATATATCTATATATATATATAATATATATATGATATATATATATATATATAGATATATAATATATATAGTATATATATACTTTCCTTTAGGTACAATGTCTTTGTACTAATAGGTATTATGTACTAATAGATGTGATTGATTCAAAACATAGATGTTAGAAATGGGAATTATATTTTTGGTGTAGACTTTAATTTGCCAAATAATTGGGGGTCTAGTATTAAAAAACATTGAATATATTTGAGAGCAACTTAGTGAAATGAAGCAAGGTATATATGAAAGACATTTAAAGTTGTAAGGTATCACTTATTTTGTTGGTTGTTTAATGATGTCAAGGGAATTTAAAATATTAAGATCATAAATAGTGCATTCTTATGACACATTTTCTCTTCTTTGTAATGACGTTTATGGAATGTGTGCATTATAATTATATAAGGCATAATATCGAGGAACTTCAAAATAATATACTTGTGCCTTTACAAATCAATGGTTGTAGTAAGGATCGAAGTCAAAGTTGTTGTCATAGAGATGCCATTAAGATTGTTTATGATGACCTTGCAAAATAGCCTATTCTATATTATCTTTTTAATATTTTCTATTGCAATCTTAGAGGTTGTATTACTTCTTGAGTGTTTCTTTTGGAGGGTTTAGTGCAATAAGATTAGTTTAGATGCTAGAATTTTAGGATGGAGGATTTCTACCATCCCAAGTTAGTTTCTTACATTGATATGGTACTTTGTTTGAGAAGCCTTTTTTGGCTTTTCTTTCCATGCTTTATTTTTGTCTTTTTTGTTGTTGCTAATATGCTTTAAGAAGTATATGTATCTGTGAAGGTTGTCAAGTTTTGTGGTTGGTGAAGATCTCAAGTATAGATTGTTTCCCAGAGAGTTCACAAGATTGTGATTGAGAATTATCACCTGTAGGAGGGTCAAGAGGAAATTTGGAGAATTCATTTCCAAAATAATTTGGTGTCTCTAATTGAGAGTTCAGGACTAAGAGTTGAAGGATTCATCTCAAATTTATACCCTTACAAGGGTCATGTGGCAACTTGGGAGATATCCACTTGATTTAGAATTTAGTTCTTCAACGAAATATTTTCTAAAAATTATATATTCATGTATGTACTCAAAAAATGTAATAAGGGGGGGGAACGGTAGCATATTACATTGGGAATCGACATTGGCAATTGCAACTACTATTGCACTTTCTATGATGGAAACTAATAACTACATCATATATATTCTTCCTTTTATATGTTTGTACACCTAGGAACCAATGCACATTGTAGCCTTCGCCTTTGATTTATTGTTCAATTTAAGGTTAATTTTTGGATTTAATTACCTACCAAGAGACTATTTTTGTTTACTAGCTAATAGTACACTAGAATGTTCTTCATGATGGGATGAGCGTTGTATTCCTTAGTATGGTTGGTTCCATATAGTTCAAATTTTTAATCAATGACATTTGGATAGGACATGCAATGTTTGATAATTTATTTTTATTTTAAATCTTATGATATATATACCTAAAATATATGATTAACATAAGACCATAGTTTGGTGCATGAAAATATAAGATTATGATTGAAAAAAGACACATAAGAGTAAATTATAAAAGTAAAAGTGAAGGTAATGGAATGATGATATGAAAAGTTCTCCTCCTACTCAATCTAGAACATTATTTATAATAATGTTTTAGTAATTTAGTATAAAAAATGAAAAAGAAATTTCTATATAAATATAGGTTTTTTTATTATAAAATATAATTAACTAGCATGAGAAAGAATCATAGAAGAGGTTGAAATATAATCAATGAAATTTATAGACAAGCATATTTAATACATAGGTTATGTTATAATTTATTTCCATTTCCAAATTTAAAATTTTTTATTTTTACTTATTTTTCTTTTTTTTTCCAATAGTTCATAACTTTTAATAAAGTATAAATCAAATATAAGTAGTAATGAAGATGTATTGAAGACTAATTTTTTTGATGAAATCTATATTTTAATTGAATTAAATTATTTATCTATACACTTTATACTAATAGAGTACAAAGTAAACATATGCAAAAAGTAAGTATTTATAAATTCTTACAGCTTTACGTGCATAGTCAAGTGTGTCTCTCCCTTGAGTTTTTTCAGCCACTCGAGCCATGTCCCTCACACCCTCATCAAAGGCCTTGAATGTCACTTTCATAAATTCTGGAAGTCCTTCCATGAATGATAAATCCCACCTTTAATAAATCACAAGATAATCTATTACCACAATATTTATCTATCTATCTATATGTTAATATACTAGAATATTTTCTATATAATAATATCTAAAATGAATATTCTCAAAAGTACATAAGAGACATGGAAAGATAACTAATTTATGCGTACTTCATGTAAAATATTAAAAGTTAATATTAATATGTTAGTTGTGTACATGGGCACCAAGGTTCCTTCATAGATGACTAGACTTTTAGCACACACATATTTTAATATCTTCCTTGGAACTCACTTCAATTTACCAAAATAAGTACATAAATACCTCTTAATCCCTTGTGTGAAGAGCTTAAGTTCTTCAAAAGTTCCATAAGTGACACAAATATCATCCAAATAAGTGACACGTGCACACATCTTTGCAAACACAATTCTAAAAGCGGAGTGTTTTTGCTCAACAGAGCCCCTAGCTACCCAAAAGTAATACTCCACATGCCGATGGCGAGTAAACTCTAAATTAGATAGACCAGAACCTATCCACCATCTGAAATGCCCATAGACAGCTAAATAGATATGATAACTATTGAATTAAAAAATATATTATAGATTATTTAAGGTTCAAACTAAGAGAAAAAATTATGTAACATGAATTTTAGACCTTGGGAGAATTTGAAGTTCTCATTGTTGCATTGACCGGATCATATTGAAGTCTAATTTTGCTAATTCTAAAAAGTTTGAGTTGAAAATGCTATACCAGTTCCAAAGTTGTAAAGTTAAAATATTTTAACAATGTTCAAGCAATGCTCAAAAAATCCAAATTTATATTCTATGAAAAAGTAAAATGACTTGAATGTAAATTTGTTTAATTATTTTTCAAGTTCTGAATTTGCAAGAGGTTTGTATGGTACAAAGAATTGAAATTACTTTTTGGTGTTTTTGGCATTTCCATGTATGTCAATATAAGTCCTTGCTTCCAACCTAGGCACCTTGGTGTGCTAACCAATATTCTAGATTGAATTTTATCTGTTATATCGCATAAATTAGAATCTTAATTGGAAAACATATTCAAAAGATTACCATGACAAAAATTAATAAAATATATAAATACCTCTTTTGAAAGTTTTGTATTATTAATATTTGGTACAGCTTGCCTTAAATATGTAGTAGAAAGGTATCTAGCATCATCCAAAGCCCGCTCCTCAGGGAATGCAATAAGTGAAGCTCAAAACAAATTTAGAATGCTTCTAAGCTCCTCCTCATTTGATGGATTATTTGAGTACAATAATTATCCATCCTTATTTTTAAAGTGCTGAAACATGTTTGATATGATATCAAGTTAGAAGCAACTTCACCCTCTATCAATACAATCTAGAGTATATCTAATATTAATGGTTAATACTTTTATATATGAATAAATGTTTTATGATTCGATGATTAAAGGTATCACCTGAAGAGACACCATATCTATGCAAGCGAAGAATTCGAAAGCCCAAGGATGTAGTATTGAGGTCCGCACTAAACTCTCTCTACCACACCCAATGCCATTCATATCATTCCAATACCTGCTATTCAAACAATTCTTAGACATCATTAGAAATAGACTAAGAAATACACTCTACTTGAGAACTAGTATTGAAGAAATAATCTTAAAAGAAACAAGCAAACCTATAAACATAGTCAAGAGCTGCTTTTATCTCATTTTGGAAATGGCGGTCAATTCTAAGGCGGTCTACATCGTCCACCATTGAAAGATGTTTATAGAGACCATCTGCAGATGTTGTGTTCTGAGGAAGAGAATTGAACATACCCTTTAACCCCTTAATCAAATTCTCAGCGCGTTCAACATAAGAGGGAGCCTGCCCATATTATTAAAATTATCAAGACAAAACAAGAACTTATAAGACCAAAAAAGATGAGGATAATTAAGCCGATAGGCTTACTCCCGGAGGAGATGCCCGTCGGGATTTTCAGACATTCCGGCAGTCTTACGCCGGGAAACGAGAGAACGGCGCCGGGAAATTGTGAAACGGGGGCCTCACGTGACAGTCTGTGTGCGCTACTGTTGTCCGCATTCATACTCATTGCTGTGTAGGTTGCATGTATGCCGCCAAAAGAGAATGCTTATACAATGATTACAGCAAATATAGCCGCCGTAAGATAGTTCAATAAATATTTAGCAAACGTGATTTCAAATTACGGGTGGGAGACAACAGAGGTAACAGTTGGCAGCCAAAATGAGCAGGTGGGAAAACGTGGCAGGAAAAACATTTTTGGTGTTTTTCAAGCATTTACGCGTTCAATATATAGAAGAGAACTGGCATTGCTGAAGACAGGACGAAACCCGGGAGATCTGGCAAACATTTGAGATCTATCAGTCGAAAAGATTGAGTTACAGGCTTCTTAAGAGTTATACAAAGAAGCCCTGTTTGAAGCACAAGATAAATATTTGAAGCTTCGTTGGCAGATCGAATCAATGGAAGGGCATAACCAAAGCATATAACTCAATTCTCTTAGGAAGCAGATAAGGAAGCAAACTAAGTTATATATTTTTCCGAAGCTATAGAAATATTTCTATGCACTGAACTTTTTGTAGTGCAGGTTACAGAGATGGACGATTCTTTGGACTCAGCATGGACAGACAAAAAGAAAAGCTCATATCGAAGATCAATAGAGGCATCATTTGTAGAGCAGATGTATGAAAAAAATTACCGTTTCTTGGATACTCATGGTCAGAGTCCTAAGCAGAATGAATTGTCTGATCCAAATTGTGCTGAATCAAGGCCCAATTTTCTGAAACCTATCAATAAGGTGTTCTCATTTTTGCAATCTAATCGTCTGATCCAGATTATCTGTTGTTACGTAGGGCCAATGAGAAGATTTTTCATAGCAGGCCAACCATGAGAGCCCTTCTCATGTTTGTTTTTACATTATATAATGTTCTCAAGTGATATAATTCATTACAGCTTAAAGTATTTCGAAAAGGATGCTGGTTAAAGCTAAATTACAATAGAGCATGGCATCTAGGCGTTTCAACTCCTCGGGTAGTTCCGGCAAGCCCATGGATACAACACTACATGACGGAACCCTGTACCAAAGGGTATGAGTTACCATCACAAAGTGGTAACTTATCCTGTGATGGACAAAACATAGCTGAAGTAGCTGTGCTCCAGATAAATGCACTTGAATCAAAGCATTCTTTTCATTTAAAGACAGCTCACAGGGAGTTCCCTGATGCAAATGAACAACTCCATGTCCAGCATCACAGTATAGGATACAAGTCTGCTGATTCCTACAGTATTTGTGGTAAAACAAAGACGAGACATATATGCACCCAAGAATTGGTTGTACATCCTCGTCCAGTTTCTGGTAGGACTTGTTTCATTTCTTAGTTTCTTTCTTTAATTCTGAAGATGGGAATAACGTAGCATTAAACATTATTTAGCATTATTTAGTCAGGACAAATTTAACCATGCAATTAGTCGATCAATACTTATGTCCTTCAATAACGGCTCACTGACATCCCTATTATGCGTACTGCCCAGAAGAGCTGCTATAGCACACATGGCCATAGTTACCCGTGATATATTTGAAATATTGTTTTCAGCACTAAAGATGGAAATCTGTAGAGCTAAAATCTGTAATTTGGCTCTGTTCAATGTCATGAGAGACTCAGTCACTGTTTGGGGCGATGTACTAATTTGTTATAGAATGCAATTAGATTGACAAAAAGGAAAACTGCTAATCATCTACGTGAAAGTATCTCGGGAGACTTTAAAGATGAGTTTCTATTGTTGACATAACACTCGGCAGAATAGAAGTTACTACCTCGAGAGAATAAAGCGGAATGCAATGTCAGCTGATAAAAATGTCAGAAATACAACGGTGTGAAAGCTTCAGATTGTTATCCTCTAAATACACTGCCAGCAATCAAGCAATTCGAACGTTGACATCATAAAAATTCTTGGAGACCTTGCATCAAATGATAACATTTATACCACTGTCATTTGACCAATATTTTCTGTCAAGTTTCTCTTATGAGTGTCATACAAAGTTGCGGCCGGCTAAAAGCTTGCTATACAAGTAAATTTAAGCCTATTACACCTTTTCATAACACACATCTATAGTAAAAAGGTGTGGCAATTTTGCTTGTACAGAAAATAAATGTTATGAAGTGTCCAAATGCAAATATCTAGAGTCATGAAATCAAGAGTTTGAAAACAACACCCAGAGTTCATATACAGTAATATATACAAATATCAAATCATGCAACTACAAATATCAAATCATGCAGAGTTGCATTTCTTGCATTTTGCATAATAACATGAATGATATAATTTTCGTGTGATTTTTCATTAAGCTGAGATGTTAAGGAAGAAAAAATGTGCACGAGTAATCAATAGTGATTTCAAAGTAGTAGTGATTATGGGTGTAAGAAACAGTAGTGATTTCAAAAGTAGTAGTTCAAAGTAGTAGTGATTATGGGTGTAAGAAACAATAGTGATTTCAAAAGTAGTAGTGATTATGGGTGTCAAGGAAGAAAAAATGTAGTGATTATGGGTGTCAAGGAAGAAAAAATGTAGTGATTATGAGTGTCAAGGAAGTAAAAATGTACAAAATGTACAGAAGATGATTTCAATGTAGTGGATACTGATTATGCTTAGTTTATATCCTTGGAATAGTGATTACAATGTAGTAGATACTGATTATGCTTAGCTTATATCTTTGGAATAATAATTTTGAGATCACTTTGGAATAATAATTTTGAGATCAGTGTAGAGACTGTTAAAAAACTCCAATGAATTGCTATGATTGATGCTATGTTCAATCATGGGGATTCATCGAGTTGTGTTATTGTTTTTTATAAAAGAATGTCATTTGAGTGAAATCTTAGTTTTTGTATTTGACCCACTTTACCTTCGATGGGTACTCCAAAATGCAAAATAATCCATACACAATTATATGAAAAATGGATGAATCTTGTCTAAATTGAGTGGCACTCAAAACAAAATGTAATTATTTTGCACATATAAAATACCAAATGTTTTAGTGTATAACAACTTTCTACATCAGTAATATCACAACATCTCTTAATATATATAACACTATCGGCGTAACTCTTGCACCCCTTAAAACGGTGCTGAAAAAAGGTGACGGTAAAGGCGCCGACCACTCCACATTCGTTTGCCATCTTCATGCCACGGCTGATTACAATACGCCCTCGTCATTGCCACATAGATGAATAATGGGCTGTGCGTGGAGTCCATATCAGAGGCATTACAGCATACGCGGATAGTTATATCGCCACGGCAGCAAGAACGGGAAAGGTGGAACGGTCCTGAAAAAAGGTGACGGACATTGTAGCATGTATTTTGAGACAATTTTAATATCTGCACTACATTTTCATGCGCAGAAGCGGTGCCGGGAAATGGTGATGGTAAAGGCGTTCGCACTTCGCAGAGAATCTGGATTGAGAAATGCCCAAAGCTACATGATATAATGAGTTTTAAAGAATTAAAGGAATTGAAGAGATTCTTCATTGCAGATTGTCCAAAAGTTGAAGAATATAGAAGGCATCGAATTTTAAATACGTCTGGAGAGCATGATCTTTACTAAATATCCGAAGCTGCAAAATATAAGAGGTATTGACGAATTGAATGGATTGAAGGAGATGATTATTTTTGACAGTCCTATAATAAGTTGCATTAAGCGGTTACAGGTACTAAACGCAGATGTGTATGCTCTCATTAATTTGTCCATTGCTTCCTTTCAATTTAGTTGCCCTGTTGCAATTTATTGTTTGAATCCGTTGATGTTCTATTTTTTATTTCCCATTTATATTGACTCCAAGTAATATAATGAGAACGCTGTGATTTCAGATATTGCCGCGGGAGCTTACAATTTTGGCGGGGAGACTGGCCATATTAGTCATAAATGCAGATACAATTGGCAGCATATCAAATGAATAGCATATTTTGTTGTCCCGCTTTTGTTAGCTGTTTGACCTTTGATTAATTTAAATAGCGAATAGTTTATGTGTTTTTATTTATTTTTAAACAGTAAACCGTAATTCACAACCAGAACTATTGTTAAAATATTCTATATTAATTATATCTTCTATATTATTTATATTTATTTTATATAATTAAAGAATAAATATATTTAAATGTATAATTTTATAATAATTAATATAATTTCCACATAAATTTAATATAAATATATTAAAAAATTGATATGAAAGATAATACCTAAAAAAATTCTTTTGAAAAATAATATATCTCGAATAATATTTTTAATATTAAAAAATATAATTTTATATTATTTCATTAATTTAAATAATATATTATTTCAAATATATAAATATTTTATATTAATTATA
Source organism: Chamaecyparis obtusa (assembly GCA_027943335.1). Classification (NCBI taxonomy): domain Eukaryota; kingdom Viridiplantae; phylum Streptophyta; class Pinopsida; order Cupressales; family Cupressaceae; genus Chamaecyparis; species Chamaecyparis obtusa. Next base: position 200,984 of record BSBK01011243.1, on the reverse strand, counting down.
TCTTATATTTTTGCAATGTTATGATCTGGTTTTCCTGGGGATTGGTGGTATGGTTGGAGTGGGAGTTTCCCATTACTACTGGCAGGAGCGGCGAGTTTAATCTTTCAATAGTACAATGAAACGGTTTTGGAATATCATACTGGTATTATTAGTGCACAAAACTTTTTCCATTAACGGTTTCTAACCATATTATTAGGCACACATATAAGCCGTTCTTCATGTATAAAATCAAATAATTGCAGATATATTCTAAATTAAATATGCAGCCAAAAATTTAACAATTCAAAACCTTCCATATAATTTTTTCTTGAACGACGGACTTATCAAATCATCTGAAAAGAGAATGGTTGCGTGTGATTATGGTAAAAATTGCCACGCGTGATAGACAGAAAAACATCGCTACTCGGTAAATAAACATGTTAAACATGCATGGCAACACGGTAGCCAGCATTCACGCTATATATACTAGATGCTGGCTAGCTACTCCCACCACCCACTTCTCCTCCCGCTTCAATCTCCAATTTACTCTTTCCTCATATAATTGAACTGTTTTGTATTCTAGTAGATTTTGTTCTTTTCCCGCAATCATTTCATGAAAGAGCTCTATGAAATAGCCACTCTTCCATAGTTCACGGTTTCAAAGTTAGTTTGGTAGGTATTGACATGTTTTGCGAATCTTTAAAACCAGAACTGACTGCAATATAAGAAGATTTAAACTCTTTTAGGGTTCGTCAATTACATCGCTGGATTGTTATTATCGGAATGGTTCCATCTAATAGTTTTATTAATGAAGAGTTAAGCATCGGAATGGTTCCATCTAATAGTTTTATTAATGAAGAGTTAAACAAATGTACAAACATTCAATTTCTTTTGATGCAGATCATAATATTAATACAGATTGGATTAATATGAATGATTAGGTCTTGTTCATTAAAATTATGGAATATTTCAAAGGATAAAATTGTAATCTCTTTAACTTTTATCTTGTTATTTTAATATATTTATTTTAATTTATGGATTAGTTTAAGTTCTTTTGTGTATAGGTTTATATGGTTTTAAAAAAAACTGATGTTCAAGAAAATGATTCACACTGCTGTATTAAGAGCTTAAATTTTATTGAAAAATATATAATTACAAATATTGTAAATAATCTAATAATAACTTAAATTTTATTTTATTAGTTAATCATGATAATATAGCAATTAGTTAATCATGATAGTATAGAAAATTGAGTTTAGTATCTGTGCAAGACACTTATCCTCCATTAGGACAGTGCTAGCTTATGTACAAACATAGCTCCTTTCAATGCTCTCAAAATCTTCACCTTAGACAAAATATCAACCATACATATTTATGCCGATAGTCTTCAAGGGATTGGTATGCCTCTACGTTGTAGCTTGGAAAGGTTTCGGTGTAAGTAATGTCAGTGTAGAGGGATGGCATTTCATCAGTTACATGAATGGGTGTATCCCACAATCCTCCTACGTTTATCAGCATTTGTATTCTCTGAAAGCTACTGGACTAGTAGAATTCTTAAACAAAGTAGATTTCTATTTTATCTCGGGGAAAGAGTAGGACTCACATGGAGAGGCGAATATAGAAAGAAGTTTAATAATAAAGGCTCTGTGCAATGCTTGGAAAGAAAACCCTAATCAAACAAAACCTAAAAAGTAGCGTACATACCTGGGTATGAATCACGAACGAGTATCATTGTAAAAACATCGACTGTAGTTTGTAGTACCCCACTAAAAATATTTAAAATCGATAAAGCCCTATAAATAGTAGGGGTATGTAGCGTTTGTATTTTTCTTTTCAGTCGAATCATAGCCCCCCGTCTGCATTTCCCGATCGGGAGAGGCATTTAGAGAACGATTGTGGATTACGGGGGAAGTATCTGCCTAGAATTAAGCATTTACTGTTAAACATTTGTTCTGCTTTTCTTCTGGTCACGGAAAGTGCTAGAAAATTCAGTCTGCCAGAAAATTTCAAGGCAGTAAAATGTGAATTCAGTAATTACCAACAAAATCTTTGCCCTCATGTTATATTGCTTCTCCAAGGATTCTCAGATATTCACCTTGTTAGCTGTAGGTTAATAATAACATTTAGGATCTGTTACCTTTACTCTGCATCAACACCCTCAACACCCGTTAGTCACCTTTAAAGATAAAATCGTGCCATCTCCATAGCCTTTAGCACATGAGCATTTGTACGAGCCCTTTGTAAGAATAGAACCAATAACATCTAATAAACTTTCAATTTGAAAGAATCGTTTAGCCCAAAAATGAAAGATCATTGGATATCAACCGAAAACCTGGACGACTAAGAGATCACGTAGAGATATATACAGACTTCACATTACTATAGTATCAAGGCAAGCTAAGCAGATTAGTATTCTTCTGTAAGAACGATCTCTACACGTAAAATAGTTATTCATCTGGTCATTGTAATAATATTATGTTAAGTTTAGATAAATTATTAGTGAAATCATAAAAGTATTGGTTGAAAACATATAGGTTGAAAATTTAAATTTAAATATGCAAATTTGTTATTTTAGATATATTATTGTTTAAAAATTTAAATTAGCAATCATAATATAATATTAATATATTAAATTATTACTAAAATTCATTTCAAAGTTACAAACAAAATACATTAACTTTACACTTGTAAACTTTTTAACAAATTATATTTTATTTAAATTTAATAATTATTTTACCATTGGTAAAAGTATTAGTTGAAAATTTAAATTGAAATATGCAAATTTGTTATTTTAGATATATTATTGTTTACAAATTTAAATTAGCATTATTATAATATAATATTAGTATATTACATTATTACTAAAATTCATTTCAAAGTTAGAAATAAAATACATTAACTTTTCACTTTTAAATTATTTAATAAATTATATTTTATTTAAATATAATAATTATTTTACCATTGGTAAAAGTATTAGTTGAAAACATATAGGTTGAAAGTTTAAATTTAAATATACAAATTTGTTATTTTAGATATATTATTGTTTAGAAATTTAAATTAGCATTATCATAATATAATATTAATATATTAAATTATAACTAAAATTCATTTCAAAGTTAGAAATAAAATACATTAAGTTTTCACTTTTAAATTATTTAACAAATTATATTTTATTTAAATATAATAATTATTTTACCATTGGTAAAAGTATTAGTTGAAAACATATAGGTTGAAAGTTTAAATTTAAATATACAAATTTGTTATTTTAGATGTATTATTGTTTAGAAATTTAAATTAGCATTATCATAAAATTAATATTAATATATTAAATTATTACTAAAATTCATTTCAAAGTTAGAAACAAAATACATTAACTTTTCACTTTTAAATTATTTTAAAAATTATATTTTATTTAAATATAATAATCATTTTACCATTGGTGTACATTAGCGTTATCATAATATAATATTAACATGTTAAATTATTACGAAAATTCATTTCAAACAATGATATGTGTTTAAAATATAACAAAATACATTAACTTTTCACTTTTCACTTATTTAAAAAATTATATTTCATTTAAATATAGTTATTATTTTACCACTAAAAAACCTATAGTTAAAAAATATAATACAATAATAACAACTTAAATTTTATTGAAAAATATATAATTACAAATATTGTAAATAATCTAATAATAACTTAAATTCTTTTGAAAAGTATATCATTACAAATATTGTAATAATGTTATGTTAAGTTTAGATAAATTATTAGTGAAATCACAAAAAGTATTAGTTGATAACATATAGGTTGAAAGTTTAAATTAAAATATGCAAATTTGTTATTTTTGATATGTTTAAGGTTGACAACATATATGTTGAAAGTTTGAATTCACATATGCAAATTTGTTAATTTTGATATATCAGTGGTTAAATTATGAATGACTACCACAAAAATTAAAAAGGATTGAGGTTCCTTATAGACATATTATACAAGTTATGGATGACTTTCATTAGATTCTATCCTTAACTTTAACATCCCTTTTTAATCTTAAATTAGGATATTAATCGTTGTCGTTGGTTGTTATAATGCCAGGAAATATCATGGCACAACACCATGATTCTGAAGATGTCGTCACCATCCCAGATAGTTCATCTGAGAATTTAGAAATATTTTTGAATCATAGTTCACCACCAGAGTCACCTGAGTCTTTGACAGGCTCCATATCAGTGGAATCCCCTTCCTTCGTTGAAGGGAGTATCGATGACCTTACCACCCACGTTCTTCAAAATTGTAATAATCTTGTTGAATAACTAAGACATCTAAGTCAACATATTGAACAAATGGAGGACCATGAAATCGAGCTGTTGTGTGATGTTAAAAATCAGTATCATCTAACTTGTACTATCTTAGACACATATTATGACACTGCAAAAGAGTCACGATATGCAAGGCTCTATGGAGTTAACAATGTAGGTGATCTCAAGTGATGGTTCTGTAACTTCTTGGACCGAGTATGGAATTTGTAAAAACCATGAAACAACTTGTCCTAATTATTTGTATATAATGCTATAGTTGTATGTATGGTCCATTATCAAACAAACATACCAAGGAACCTAGCGTAACCTTTATACTACAGACACTCAGAGTTGATATTGTTGCCGTCATCAGCTACTCCTTCGGCATAGCCTACCTACTATTTGTGTCTTTGATGTAATGTTAACATTGTATGTGCCTACAATTATAGAATTTAAATCACATTTGGTATTTTGTATCAATTGCATTGTCTATACTCTAACAAATGGATTGTGTCATACCCTCAATTGAAGTTAGATGTGTTTACATTCAAAGAAATATAAATGTATATAATGCTACCCTATATACTTTTCTAAGTCCCAACTATTTGACAAGATATTGAATTCCTCAATGAGTAATTAAAGTGTTCTTGCATAAATTTTGCAGATATATTACAAACTTATAATCATGGAAGCATTGACTACAAATGTGGTGAAACTCATGTATAATGGTAATGCGTGCCTTGATCCCCAAGTACAAGTGATCTCCATACAAAACTTTGGGGGTGGTACTAAACAATCTCCACGTTATAAAATAGAGATATCTGACAGTGCTTACAAACACATAGTGATGTTGCCAACGAAATACAACCATTATGTAACAAACCAAAATATCAAGATAGGGACAATGATACGCTTAACAGAATATAGTTGCTTCAAAACAAGCAAAGTATGGTGAGTGGTACACTCTTACGCATGTTAAAAAGACTTTTATACTCTTCTTCAATGTGTGGAATATGTATTTCTCACAATTAATTTCACTATAAATATGTACGTGGATCATAATTATGGGCCTAAAGACTCTCCATACAGAAAACGTGATACTTGGGAATCCAAAATCTTTAGATGTAGGCTGCGTATATGGAAAATCACAAGATACCACAGTCACAATCTTCACAAATAGAAGCTGGAAACACCAGCACGATGAGTGCTACACTTCAAAAAAAAATTCTTCTTGGAATACAAACAACTGAATCAACTAAAATCGTTCCTACCACATTGATGCCTATTAAAAGTTTGAACCCATACCAGCCAAGATGGCATATAAAAGTTCATGTAACTATGAAAAAGGAGATGCACCAGTTTCAAAAATAGAGTGGGCATGGCTAGGTATTTAGTTTTGATGTCATAGACAATGAAGGGATAGAGACACGTGTCAGTTGCTTTAATGACATAGCAAATATGCATTACAATACTATATAGATCGGGGCTGTTTATAGTATAGTCCATGGAATGGTTAAAAGTGCAAATAAATTTTACAACAAACTCAATAGTGGACTGGATATAACTTTGAATCTAGATTCAAGGGTCACCTTGTGTGACAATGACCCCTCATTCCTAAACATCGATTCACTTTCACCCCAATCGATGAAATAAAAAGTAAGCCGAACAACTCAGATGTTGATATTATTGGAGTTGTTATTTATGTGTAAGAGACTTCAACAATAAAAAGAAAAGATGGTATAGAGGTCCCTAGGCACACAATCAAGCTGCTAGACACTTCTTGCACTGCTATAGATGTTACACTGTGGGGGGCACCAACTGAACGAGAAGGTGTAGATCTTCAACAAAAATATTACCACCAAGAAACTACAGTGCTTGCTATAAAAAGTGGGCGTGTATCTGAATATAATGGGAAATTCATAAATACCTCAAACACAACAAATTTTTTGATAGACCCTCTCATAGAGGAAACCAAAGCATTGAAGGACTGGTATGAAAAAAATGGTAGTAGTGGGCAAGATTCAACAATGAAATTAGCTAGCATACCTCTGCCAACCACACGATTGATGATCAATGATATACAAAAGAAAGACTCACAATCATCCCAACACTTTGACTGTATATTAAAAGAAACAATGGTACTCTTCAAAAAGGATAAATTTTGCTACCTAGCTTGTTCTAGGATGATAAATGAAAAGCAATACAAGAAAGGATTACAAAAAGGTGAAGATGAAAGCTTGTTTTGTCCTAAGTGTAATTTAGTAGTTACTAAATATAGCTACCAGTATATAGCTCAAGTAAAATTACAAGACCACACAGGAACAATCTGGGCCATTGCATTTGATGATGTTGCAACAGAGTTAATTGGAATGCCTACTGAAGCATTATACAACTTACAATTTGATGACAATGTTGATATATCAACAGAACAAGTCATTTGAGATGTACAACACAAACAATATCTCTTCACATTAACATGCAATAGTGAGATGTATAACAATGAAGAATGAGTGAAGGAAACTATCAAGAAAGTTTCACAAGTAGATTTTACTATAGAAAGTAATGTATTACTTGAAAAAATTAAGGGGATGTGTAGTGATCAACCCCTTGAACAAGATACCCAATAGATAATAGCACAAAATGCACAAAAAAAAAGAAGATGCATCAGTTGAAATTGTTGCATATATCTAATGCCATATCATATGTTTCCTAGGATGTACAAAGGAATGTACAAATTTGTATTTATTGAAATACATACACCATGTAAATAATATTCCAAAATGCAAATGCAAAGAAATGCATTAATGTACATCTATGCATATAGCTACTACTAGAACAAATGTTACCAAAGATGTATGAAAAAAGCTACACATTTAGGCCTCTCTGAATATACTTATCATTTACTATACAATGTCAGTAAAATATCATTAGAAATTCATAATGATAAGAGCCTACTATACAGATAATATTTGCATACATTTGAATTTGTCATAATTTATCAAACACCTGTCACACCATGCATTATTATAAACCCTAATGATATGTATAATCATTTGAATGGATTTCTATAAGTGTGTACACTACCGTACTATGATTTCTATCATAAATTAACAATGACTATTGGATGCATTAATAGATGGATGACCATGATGTTAGCAGAGGGAAAGAAAAAATAGATCTACAAGAGATCGCTGCACATCAAGCTCGTGAAAGGAATTGATCTTATTATGCTCAGCATAAAGAAGAGATAGCTGCCCACAAAAAGGAAAAAAAAAACATCTAAGAGAAATTAGCTCCACATAGAAGAAAGGTACAATTCTTGAACAACGAGAGGCCCAACAATCATGACATTGTGAGAGAAACCATAACTACTATGCGTGCCACAAGGAAGAAATAAAGGCAGCCAAATGTACAGGGTACCAAGAGACCCAACTAGGCTAGCATGAGCAACAACAAACCCAACATCATCTAGAATCAAATGCACCATTCCGGAATGATGATGAATATATGACAGCAATGAAAAATTTTCAACAACGGGTAGATGCACTTGCTTGTCAACAAACATGCACAGTATGTAAGGAACATTACCCATGCATGTATATCCAAGAAACAAATAACATTGTAAAATGTAAAAGGTGTTTGAATGAAAAAGGTATACCTAGGTTTTCAGCACTCAACAATATGGAGCCCAGTGACCAGCTAGCTATGCTAAAGAGGTTATCCCAGGTGGAAGAAATGCTTATCGCTAGGGTGAATCCAATATTACAAGTAACCCATGCTTTTGGAGGATACTTCAAATATAGTGGGCATACAATAAGCTTTCCACATGATATACAAAACATTGCAAATGTGTTACCGAGATGTATCGAAGATCTGGACATATTAATAGTACGAAGAGTGCACACAGACGAAAGCTCTTATGACTGTTATGTGAAAAGGAGTCATATCAGAGATGCAGTGCAATATAAAATCAAATATGATCCATACTACCATGATGTTTTCCTGAGTATGGAAAACTTGGCCTTGCTTCCTGAAGTGAAAGTAGACATAGCTAAAATGTTACACATAATAAACACCAGCAAAGATATGTCCATACCCAATTATCAGATCAATACAAGTGAGGAAGATGATGACATTATTCCTCTACAAACATCTTCCCTGGTGCATAATCTACCAAGTAAACAACGTGAGCTGGACATCATGAAATAGGTATTAGATATCTAGGGAACTATAGAGGACATTGTGGACTGACCTACAATATACCCATCCCCTGTAAATGAATATAACACAGAAGGGTTATTTGATATAGCATTCCCAACTCTATTCTGAATGGAACTACAGTACCAATGCAAGCATGAATGCGATAAGTACATATGCATGAGTATGCCCTACATTTGATAAGGTACCATGATCACCACTTTGGAAGGCATTCGAGGTTTTGATATTTTATTTATAACCTTACGATGCAACATCGTAGCCAAAGACTTGCTTCAATTTTCTTTAAAAATAATGTAGAAGAGAACATACTGACAACAATTGAAAACCTCTGCATACACCTAAGACAACTCCCAAATACACAGTTGGCTGAAGAATTAATGCACTTTGGCTCTATGATGTGGGGCACAAGGCCATATTGGAATAAACATTGCAGTGAACTAACAGACATGATCAATCAGCTCAGAACACCTACGCTCTTCTTCACATTAAGTGCAATAGATATGAAATGGCCAGATCTACAAAGATTATTAATAGATGACAATGTAGTGGAGATGAAAACAAACAAACAATGTCTCGACAATGTCATTAAGAATCCTCACACCACATCATTATATCTTCATCAAAGGTTCACAATATTTCATGAAGAAGTAATTGAAAAGATCATTGGTGCAGTAGATTGGTGGTACAGAACTGAATGGCAACATTGAGGAACTGGGCATGTACATGGGTTTATTTGGCTCCCAAATGCACCAAACATGGATAGACTTGATTGGCATAATAATGAAGATATTGAACATGCAATACAATATATTGATAGCTATGTCAGTGCATGGAATCCTCGTGATGCATTTCACAGAAGCAACATGGTGTATCAGTCCCCATTAGATGAGCCTTGCTTACTAGATACACATGAGATTCTCACTTCAAATCTTGCTCGTGATTATGAGGATTTGGTAAATTGAGTCCAAAGACATACCAAATGTACTGAGCGAACATGTCTATGCAAAAAAGGAAACAAGTTAACATGTAGGTACAAAGCTCCGTGGAAAGAACAAGAAAAATCTACATTGTCCTGTGATAGTTCCGGGAAGATACAGTATGAACCAACAAGAAATGATGATAGACTAAATATCCATAATCCAAAGATGCTTTCAATCTGGAGAGCCAACATTGATTGCCAACCTATGGTCTCTCGAGCGCTTGTGTTCAAATATATTGCCAAGTACATAGCAAAAGCGGAGAAAAATGTTCTAACATGCTAAGAAGAATATCTTTGTCACAAAAAATAGATGACCCGGCCCTCATGGCATATCAAAAATTCTTATCTAAAGTTATTGTAGAGCGTAATATATGAGCACAAGAAACATTTCACATGCTACAAAAGTTGCCCCTTGTGATTTGTAGTAGGCCTTTCATCTCTTTGAATGTTGGACAAAAAGTACTTCATAGAATAATTAAAACATTAGAAACCAACCAGATACAACCCAGCTACCTACATTCTTATATAGATCATCCTTTAGAATTAGAGACTATGTCACTTCTTGAATCTACAAGGGCTTATTCCTACATTGCAAATTGCAAAGGATGCAAATGGAAGGAACGAATAGTGAAGGCAATTGTTAATGTCCATCCAAAGTTCTACACAATCCCAGAGCCCACTTTAGAATAGTTTGAAACATTTTTTTGGAGTGAACTGTTATTATATAAACACTTCTGTAATGTAGAAAAGGATATAGGGCTCAGTAAGGAAATGATAATTACAAATTGGACACAAATGCATGCAATGGGATATAATGTCTGACACATTAATCGCATCATTGGTAAGGAAAATAGCTCTGAAGAAGAAGAGAATGAAGAGCAACAAGCAGTGGACAATTATACAAATGAAATAATGGAAACCAATAAGTGGGAACTATTTTAACAAATGGGCCCAACAAGTGCCGCGTCGCTACATGACATTGACATGCTTGGAAAGTGTGAGTTTGATACAAGCAACAAATGGGACCATATTACAGTCCCCCCACATTTACATGAAATTGCTCCACATTTTATATACAAGAAGAAAATGTGTGGTTGTAGCGATAAAATACCTAGAAGCTCTTAGTATGATGTTTATACGCTATCACCAGAGAAAAAACTCATACTCCAAATAATTGAAAATCATAACAAGTTCTGCTCTAATAAACCACTAAAGATGATCGTTTAGGGAACTACAGGAATAGGGAAATCTTACTTAATTGCTTGTATCAGAAAAGTACTGAACAATAGGACACCCCAACAAAAAGGCCAGCTATTGATATTGGCTCGACAGGGGTTGCTGCATTCAATAAACATGCATCAACAATCCATTCAAAGCTCAAAATACCTATCAAAGACATGCAACCACTACAAAGCCATGCATTAACAACATTCCAAGAAGAATTAAAACATATTAAGTATATCCTAATAGATGAAATGAGCTTCATTAGACCAAAGATACTCCTAAAAATTGATAGTCGGCTTCGAGAGGCCTTTCCCCATCGACAACATGTGCCTTGGTGGAATATCGATGATACTCTTCGATGATCTAGCACAACTACCACCTATCAAGGATAAACCAATTTACACATCATATTCCAATGCAAAGTTATTATGGGACCAATTTACAATGATTTTTACTCTACAAACAATGTTTCGACAAGCAAGTGAGAGTAGTGCACAAGCAGAATTCCGTAAAATATTACAAAATATCCAAGACACAACCCTAGCAGAAGATGATTGGAAGTTACGAATGACTCATACAGACATACACCTTATAGCATTTGAAAATAAAACATTTGATAGTGCTATACATATGTTCACTACAAATGATTCAGTAAAGCTACACAACAAGAAGATGTTGAAATAATTACATTGTCTGATCGCAATAAGCACAACAATGAGTTTTGCAAATAGAAATAATAATATAGTGAATGATGAACAATTAGAAAAACATGTACTCCTTTGTAGGGGTCAACGCATTATGCTTATGGCGAATATATGGATAGAGACAGAGCTTGTGAATGGAGCTCTTGGTGAGGTGATTGACATTGTTTATGGGCTAGACTACAAGCCACCAAGTGTGCCTATGTATGTTGTCATATGTTTTGATAATTATTGTGGACCATCTTGGGATGAACAGGACCCAAAGGTTGTACCGATTGTGTCTGTCACATTAGGTAGCTGAAGACAACTCCCTCTGACCATGTCATGGGCTATTACTATACACAAATCATAGGGGCTCACTCTACAAAAAGCAACAATTGACATTGGTAAAATAGAGAGACAAGGAATGACATTTACAGCTATATCAAGAGTCAAATCTCTGGATAGTCTTCGCATCTAGCCTGCATTCTCCTATGATAGGTACGCCAAAATGCAGAATAGTCCATATATAATGAAATAGAAAGTAGAAGAATCTTGTCTAAACCAGCTATCAATGGAAACCACATACACCTATTCCGCATGTATAGAAAAATAATGAACCTATATAGCACTATCGGCATACCCCTTGGACCCTTCAAAAGGTACAAGTGCTAGTCTATTAAGAAATCTAAAAAATAAATTAAAGCAATGTACATCATAAGGTATTGGGAGGGATTGAATGAAATGATCATCCCACAAGTTGGGGTGATGATTTCCTATCCACCGTGTGATGCCTTCATTAGTAGTAATGTAACCCATATGGATATTTTGAGCTTGAGCAGTTCTAAGGCGTTGTGGGTATAGTTTAATAGTGAAAGGGTTATGATGAATAAAAGGAGGCGGCTTATGAATAAATGATAACTTCTTCTGTCTAAACATAGTGGAAGCCAAATGAGTAAAGCAAGGTAGAGACATTTTGGGTCTACAATATTATTCTTAAAAGCAAGGATAATGTTTCTCTTTGTTATTGCCAAGCTTATCACCAACACAAATTTATAGAAATTCTACCAGGTTTTGAACGGCTCATATGAACTTGCATATCACAGTAACAAGATTTATAATATTGAAATTCTTACCATGGCTATCCAATAAAATAATAATTTGTTCAATATCAAAGAGGTGTTGTTTCCTTACATTCAATTGTTTGAATATTGATTGACAGACAAGCGTTCTTAAATAATTAGAGAAAATTCAGATGATTGACTGGACTGGAAGAAAATGACTCTGTAAAATACCCAATGACAGGATAGAAGATGCGAAATGAATCATTCCAGGAAGAAATTGCACATCAATTTGTCTGGCTCAAAATGCTTTTTGGGCTCCATCGAATCTACTTTTATTTTTCTGGTAAATTTTTCCTTTATTTTAGATATTGTTCTATCAGCTTTTAATTTGAGATGTCTTGAAAAAGCAAGACAATCTATCGATCAACCTCTTACCATTTTGAGTTCTTATGAGCAGGTACTATAGATTCATGTGCAGGTGGTCCCATAGAATCTACTTTTATTTTCTTGTAAATTATTTCTTTATTTCAGATAAGGTTCTACCAGCTTCTAATTTGAGATGTCTTGGAAAAGCAAGACAATCTATCTATCAGCCTATTACCATTTGGAACTCTTATGAGCAGGTAGATTCATGCGCTTGTAGTCCAATGGAATCTACTTTTATTTTTCTTGCAAATTATTTCTTTACTTCAAACTCTTACTATTTTGAGCTCTTACGAGGGTGTAGATTCTTGTGCATGTGGTCCCATTGAATCTACTTTTATTTTTCTTGCAAATTATTTCTTTACTTTGGATAAGGTTCTACCAGCTTCTAATTTGAGATGTCTTCAAAAAGAGGGACAAGCTATCTATTAGCCTCTTACCACCTATCACAATTATCAATCTAAGTATATTTTAATGAAGTAATTTGAGAAATTTTTTACATTATTTATTTACAAGATTCAAGTCTTTGTCTTTAGTTTGATAATTGTTTCATATATTTTAAGAAATTGATAATCATTATTTATCTTTTAGATTATGTATTTTAAGATTTCACATTGATCATGTCTTTTAAAGAGGTGAGGATTATAACACCCAGTAAGAAATTTCTATTCTTTATGTTTTGATAGATGTATGTCAGTTGTTTCAGTCGTTTGTGTGTGTTTTTAAGCCACTTAGTTATTTCAAAGGTCCTTTCTAATATAAATTGGTAGTATGTCATCAAATGCAAGTTTAATAGATAACATAAATTGTAGGTGACCACTTTGATAATCAAATAAAACTAAGAAAAGGTTGATTTTATCTAAATTGATTATGAAATATAACTGTATACACTAAAAAGTGACTTCATTAATTAATTAAATATTTATTGTTTAATTAATATTGACTTAATGAATTAATTAAATATTTATTCATCTATTTATTAGATAAATTATTCAATTTATTTGATAAATTCACTATAGTCTATTCCCCTATCCTAAGTCTTCTAAATAGTCTTATTTAAGTGATTTAATCAATTATACAATCACTAAATATGACTAAGTCCCCTAGTCCACCTCATCCACTTAGTCACCTGACACATCACCTTGGCTAAAATAATTAATTACTATTAATTATTAAATACTCATTTATCCTCACCCACACATGTCCTATCTTTAAGGGCCATGTGACCCCATAAGACTTGGCCTCATGACCACGTCTTCCCCTACACTAAGTCAAGAAGTTATCCCTGTTCCTAAGGAGCTTCTCAAGCCACCTCTAAGAGTCACAGGTGACTAATGGGACACTTGTAAAAAGAGTCCTCATGAGGAAAAAATCCTTCCCTCTTCTTCTCAATGGTCTTTGTGAGACACTTGACATGTGTCTTTCCCTTCCACCTTCTTCTCTTCCATGTCAATGTGAGAGGAACATCATCCCTATTCTTCCTCTCACATTCCAACTACATCCCCCTTTCTCTCAACTCCTCCAACCAAGTCAATCCTAGCCCTAGAATCTTCCACCTTTCAATCTCCACCGTAGGATTGTGCCACCTAGGCTTGGGTCCTCCAAAAATCTATAAAAGGAGCCTCATTTTCCCTTTGTGAGCTAATAGCTAATAGTGATTTTCAAGCAATCAAGCAATAGGAAATCAAACATACAAATATTCTAAGCATCCAAGCATCCATTATCAAGCAAATCAAGCATATCTATATCATTTTGTGAGCATTTCATTCCACTATCCATTTAGTTGCATAATTGAGTTTTAGGCTAGTTTTGCATACATTCATCATCAAATCTCCATACTTTGGTGACATCTTGGGAAAGGCTTCATTTGGAAATTTGAGAGCTCAAACATCCTCAAGAAATCAAGGCTAGGAGGACTATGGAGACAAGCTACATGGGTGAGTGAAGTTAACTTTGTTTTAGTTATTCATTTGATCATCTTGTATTCTTCATTGTTGTTTGCTAATTAGTTTGATTTATTAGCTTAGATTTGTTAATATTCATTTACAATAGTTAGACATCTGATTTGCATACATTTTTGGCACCCACCGTGGGGCCATCCCCACGTTCTTGATATTTTATTTGTAGTTTTTCATGTGCAGATTTTTCTAGGTTGTTTATGCGCATCCATCCATGATTTATGCGCATACATCACTTTCGGCTGCACATACATTTATGTCTGCCACAAATGCATTGTATCTCTGTCTTTTCCATTCTATCTGCACATTCATTCAAATATTCTACGCTTTCATAATATTTTACTGCACATTTGTATTTTCTGCGCATACATACAAATGTTCAAGGCATACAAGACCAAAAAGATGAGGTCAATAACTTATTGAGAAACCTAATAAACAAGTTAAGTTTGGAAATGGTGGTCAATTCCAAGGTGTTCTACATCATCCACCATTGACAGACATTTGTAGAGATCATCTATAGATGAAGTGTTTTGAGGAAGAGCTTTGAACATGCCCTTTATCTCCTTAATCAGCTTCTCTGAACGTTCAACATAAGAGGGAGGTTGCCCATATCATAAAAAACAAGTTTAAGACAAACCAATTCAAGGCATACAAGACCAAAAAGATGAGGAAAGTAAGTTATAGAGAAATCTAATAAACAAGTTAAGTAATGTACTGTTGGATTTTTCAAATCAAATCTGATTGTCTTAGCCTCCATATTTGACTTTTTTGATAAAGTTTATTTCAGATATTTTTTGAGTGAACTTTTGGGAGATAAGTTCAAATCAGATTTGGAGAAATCTGATTTCTTCCTTGAACTTCTTCTCTCTTCTTTTGGACAACAAATTTTTTATAAAGTAAAGAATGTTTTTATTCTTTCAACAAGAGACATACATGATTGTAATCTCTCTTTTGTATGCAGCAGCAAGAGTTTTTTGTAATACTCTATTTTGACAGAGATGTAAATGATATTTTTGTTAAGCAGTGATTGCTTTAGATGATCTTGTAAGAGCTTTTTGAAGCTCATAGAAGTTTGTATGCAGCTCCAATAGTTGCAAGTTTAATTTCTGATTGTAGAAGTGTTTTTTATTCAATAGAAGCAACTAGATTATTGCATACTTCTCTAGTCTTTCATGTCTGCCTATTTTGGGGATTTTGATTTTATTCATTGTTGAAACATAGCATCATTTTGTGCATTTCTAGAATTTAGAGTTCTTCTAAATTCTTTACATGGTATCAGAGTTGATTGTCCTTCAATCCTTGTGAGTTTGGGCATTTTTTTTTTCTGGGTATTTGTTTATCTTGCACAAGAGACATGGCTGGAGATGTAGGAAAGAGTTGGTAGTAGCCACTGTCCTTCAATGGACAAAATTATGATGTTTGGGCAAAGAAGATGAGGACTGTTATGATAGCAAATCAGATTTTGGAGAGATTTAGAATGCAAAGTAGCAAGCCTACTCCAACACCAACTTCAGTAGGTTTGAAGTTAAGCAAGCAAGATTGTAGCAACAATGTGGATCCAACTTTATATAAAAGTTTAGTTGGAAGTTTGATGTATTTAACAGCTACTAGGCTAGACATTATGCATGCAGTAAGTTTAATTTCCAGATTTATGGAAAATCCAAAGTACTCACATTGGCAAGCAGGAAAGAGAATCCTAAGGTATGTGAAAGGAACCAAGGGGTATGGTATTTTGTATACTACAACAAATGTTTTTAATCTTATTGGCTACACAGATAGTGATTGGATAGGGAGTTTGGATGATAGGAAGAGCACTTCCGGATATGTCTTTCACATGGGTTTAGGTGTAATCTCATGGGCTTCTAAGAAGCAACCCATAGTTGCTCAATCTACAACAGAGGCTGAATATATAGCAGCGAATGCAGCAACATGTCAAGCTATTTGGCTAAGAAGGATCTTTGTAGATTTGAAGGAAGAACAAGAGGATGGAACCACAATATTTTGTGACAATATTTCCTCAATAGCCTTGTCAAAGAATCTAGTGTTTCATGGAAGAAGCAAGCACATTGAAATCATTTATCATTTTATTAGAGAACTAGTTGAGAATGGTGAAATAAAAATGGAGTTTTGCAGGTCAGAGCAGCAGCTAGCAGACATTTTCACCAAGCCATTGGGCATTGCAAGTTTTGAGCGCCTAAGGCAAAATCTTGGCATAGTTAGTTTGGATCAAGCATGATCTTGTTTGTCAGCTCAAGACAATGGGGGAGTGTTGGATTTTTCAAATCAAATCCAATTGTCTTAGCCTCCATATTTGACTTTTTCGATATAGTTTATTTCAGATATTTTTTGAATGAACTTTTGGGAGATAAGTTCAAATCAGATTTGGGGAAATCTGATTTCTTCCTTGAACTTCTTCTCTCTTCTTTTAGACAACAAATTTTGTATAAAGCAAAGAATGTTTTTATTCTTTCAACAAGAGCCATACATGTTTGTAATCTCTCTTTTGTATGCAGCAGCAAGAGTCTTTTGTAATACTCTATTTTGACAGAGATGTAAATGATCTTTTTGTTAAGCAGTGATTGTTTCAGATGATCTTGTAAGACCTTTTTGAAGCTCATAGAAGTTTGTATGCAGCTCCAGCAGTTGCAAGTTTAATTTCTGATTGTAGAAGTGTTTTTTATTCAATAGAAGCAAGTAGATTATTGCATACTTCTCCAGTCTTTCATGTCTGCCCTATTTTGGGGATTTCAATTTTATTCCTTGCTGAAACATAGCATCATTTTGTGCATTTCCAAAATTTAGAGTTCTTCTAAATTATTTACATGTACATCATATGTTTTTGGGAGGGATTGAATGAAATCATCATCCCACAAGTTGGGGTGATGATTTCCAATGCGCCTTGTGATGCCTTCATCAGTAATAATATAATCCATATTGATTCTTGGAACTTGAGCAACTCTAGGGTGTTGTGGGCATAATTTGGTGAAGGGCTTATGGCGAATGGAAGGAGCTAGCTTATGAAATGGTAGCTGCTTCTATCCAAAGATAGGCATATAGAAAACTACCAGAGACATTTTGAGTATGCTTCAAAACCAAGGATAATGTTTTTCTTTGTCCTAGTGAAGCTTGTTATCCACTCAAATTTATAGCACTTTCATCAGATTTTAAATAGTTGGTATGAACTTACGTATGGAAGTATCAAGCTTAGAATAATAAAAAAAATTATCATATATATCCCCAACATTGACAAGCATGGATGAATAGTTAGAGAAAATTTAGATGACTAGACATGAAGATAATGGCTAAAAAATATCCAACACCAAGACAAAACATACGAAATGATCCGTTATGGGAAAATGCTTTAGGAGGCCCTATTAGAGCTTAGATTCATGTGCAAGTGGTCATCCTCTTCTTTATCTCTAGAATTATTTATGTATCTTTAATAAGAGCTATAGCTTTTAATTTGACATGTCTTGATAAAGCAACTCAATTCATCAATCAACCTCTTGCTGCCTTTTAATACTATCAATCAAATATAGCTCAACAAAATAATTCTAAAAATCTTTGGTTTAGAGGAAAATCCTTTTTGAGGCCCTATTAGCATGTAGATTCATGCATTGGCGGTCCCATAATATGTACTCTTCTTTCATTTCACATTATTCCTTTACCTCCAATAATGTTATTAGCCTTGCAATCCCCACATTTGATTGACATAAATTTTGAACTTTTCTCTCAAATCCACTATTAAGTTCATCAATGATGAGCATCTTTAAATCATTTTTGATCAAATGCATATATGTGCTTAGTTGATGTAATTGCCTTAAAAACCAATCACTTGTCCGCCACATTCTAATTTCGCTTCACCACACCATACAGTTCCTCATAATATTTTTAGAGCATTAAAGTTATAAGTACTTGGGCATATTCTAAGAAGAGATTACACATTAGTTGGTTCGTAAGGAAAATTCTCTTGGGGGCACTATTAGTGCTTAGATTCATGCATGGGTGGTCCTATGGTATCTACTCTTCTTTTCCTCCCAAATTATTTATTTACGTTTAATAATGTTATAGGCTTTAATTTGACATGTCTTTAAAAAAAACACAATACATCCATCAACCTTTTGTTTCCTTTCACAACTATCAATCATTATAGCTCAACAAAACAATTATAGATACCTTTGGTGTGTAGGAAAATATTTTTTGAGGCCCTATTATCACATAGATTCATGTGTTGGTGGTCCTATGGTACACACTCTTCTATCATCAGAAATTATTTTTTCACATCAAATAAGGTTATTAGCCTTCTTACACCCACCTTTGATAGACCCAAATTTTGTACTTTTCTCTCAACTTCATTGTTCAGTTAATTAAGAATGAGCATCTTTAAACCATTTTTGACCAAATGTATATATGTGATTGCCAATTTAAACCATATCACTTGTCAACCACACATTAATTTAGCTTCACCACACTTTATAGTTCTTCATAATATTTTCAGAGAATTGAAGGCATATGTACTTGGGTATGTTCTAAGAAGAGATTATACGAATTGATCCATAGGAAAATGCTTTTGGAGGTGCCCTATTATGGTATAGGGAACCCAAGACCTCACAAAACCTCATCCAGGATGTTCCTCATATTTTTGGTTTGTTTTATTTTTTTAATAAAGGGAATGGCTCTTAGGGATCATTCCTTTCTATTTTGAATCCTATTGTATGGTCAAGGATCCCATAGGCATGTATATAAGCCTTGGGATGCCTTAGTCCATTGGGATCCTAGGTTGCCTAGGGATAGGAACCTTAGTGGTTTTGAGTCTTTGAGACTTGTTTTTTATGTTTTCTTGTGTTTTGGTGCATTTAAGGCATTTATATCTTGGATAATCCTTTGTGATCACTTTGTAAGACTTTTGGTCGTACTTTGTGCATTTTTGTCAAAGTTGCAAGAGTTGCACAAAACATACTTGAGCAACTTTTCAAAGTTGCTCGAGAAGTTGAAATATTGGTTACCAATGGTCACAACTATGTGGAGACTAGTTGGAAACCATTTTTTATAATATTTAAACTTTGTAAGACCTCTGCAAGAGGTTAGAAGTGAAAAGAAATAATTTTGATTGTAAAATTGAATAAAATCTACTATTTTCCTATGTAAATAGGCTGTGTACAGACGTGTATGAAATAACTTGTGATAATAGCCTACCTTTTTAGAAAGCTTCTTGAATCCTACATGTTTTAATGTAGTTTGATTGGTTTTGATTGGTGTTGTGTAGACAAATAAACCCATTGATTTGTGGAAATAGTCAGGGAAGAGGGTTTTCACCAGGCCTGTCTCACAAATCGTAGGCTAACTTGCATTTCCTCTCGTGGATAACCCTAATTCTTTGGGGAATACAATTTAAGTGTATATTAGTCATTTTTCCAAAACCAATCCACATGAACTTGTCGGTAAAGAAATTTTCCATCGAGCCCTAGATTGAACATCTCTACGTGTTCACTCAGGAGTGTTGAAGAAAGGGTGTGCAGTCTGAGGTGCTGGATGAAGTGAATAGTAGGAGTGTGTATTTGGAGTAAATAAATGACATTGGAAGTTCCTAGGACCCTGCAATCATCTTATGATCCCATCCATAGTTAAATGTTACTAGTGTAAACCATGGCTAATCTAGCCAATTAGGCCTGTGTACCTAGTGGTTAGGTGGTGCCAAACTAAGATCAAGGCTAGCACTCTTAGGGAACTTTTTAAGGTCAAAAAGGGCATCTAAATCTTGCATTGGTTTGTTCAGAAACCTTGGGATTCAAAAGTTGTACACTTGGAATTAGTTTGGTAGACCTACAAGGGTTTGTAGGTGAAGTTGTGGTCAGAGCATTGTGAGAGTTGGGGAAGCAATTAGGTGGTTGATTCTTTGTATTTTGTTGCTAAGTAAGGTGTTCCAATCATCATATTGGACAAGCAACTCCACTGGTGAAGAGTTCCATTATTTGGTCTCAAATAGGGAAGGAGTCCCTAAGACCATAACTTGGAGAAGTTAGGAATTGTTGTTTGAAGTTGGGAGTAACCTTGGAAAAGGGTTAGACATCTTAAATTGATAGACATCCATCCCAATCTAAGATTGGGTGAGTGAATCATTACCTAAGGATAGGTTGTGAAGAGTTGTGGGTATAAAGACATTGTTACTACTTACCGTTGTGTGCTCTACATCAAGTGGCATGAGAGCTACTAAGACTCTGATTGGAGAAGATATCCCTATGAGGATAACCAATGTTGAGTTGGCTAAGATAGTGAAAGAATAGATGGCTAAGAGTAGGGTAGTTAGAGAGGATAATAGGACCATGAAGAGAGAATTGGAGAAGTTGAAGGGACAAGTAAGAAGAGGTGAAAATTAGGAGTCAGTGGAAGAAGTGGAAGAGGAGGATAGTTTCTCTAGGCAAGATAGCCTGCTAGAGGATCAAAGGGCCATGCTTGCAGCCCTAGAAAGGGTAGGGAAGAAGGATAGGATTGATCTACCCATGTTTCATGGTAAGTTGGAACTAGAGGAGTGTATGGACTGGTTGGAAGCCCTTGAGAACCACTTTGAGTGTGAGGAGGTGCCTACCAACCAAAACGTAAAGATAGCCAAGTCCAAGTTGAAAGGATCAGCCCTCAATTGGTGGAATTTCCTCCAAAATGAGAGGGTAGAGGAAGGTAAAAGTATCATTTCCACATGGACAAGGATGAAGGCAGAAGTAAGGAGACAGTTTGTGCCTAAGGACTATGAAGTGACCCTTGACAAGAAATTGCAAAATCTAAAACAAAGAGATCTTGATGTGAGTTCCTACACTCAAGAATTCCATACATTGACACTTAAGGTAAGCTATGAGACTAAAAAATAAAAACTAGCAAGGTACATCAATGGTCTCAAATACAGTATCCAAGATGAATTGACCTTGGTTACCTTGGAGATAGTCTATAAATGTTTTCAACTAGCCCTCAAGATTGAGGAGAAGGAAAAAAGGAAAGGGGAACAGAGTAGAGGAAGAGGCCGATTCAATGGTAGGGGAACTTTCCCTAAAAGCCAAGGAGAGTCTAGTAATCAGGGAACATAGAGTGATACTAGTGGCAAAGGTTCTATTATCATATTTTCACTCATCTTTGGAGGCCTAATTATTAAGTGAGACTACTATACCCTAGTTTGGATTATTAGGTGATATTTCCTAAGTTTGTGTTCATTTCATAGTAAGATACATGAAAGGGAAAAGAAATGATCTATATCTAAGCATTACATGTATATGTGCCAATGTCTTAAATGTGTTGTACAAAAGGAAAGAACTGAGAAGACCATTTATCTGAGCTCACACAAGCCATGAGCATAGCCATTATCAGAATTGCATGAATGAGTACAGACATACATGAAATGATGAACATAAATACAGGGGTACCAGACATTGCCTGGTAATAATATCTTGATCCACAGTGTTTCCATGTGCTCCTAAGATCTTGAACCTATAGAGAAGAGAGGAAGAGATGGGGTTAGATCCAATGGATCTAAACAATGTATGATACCATAATATTTACAAGCATTCATATATGCACTCAGTCATACACCTCTGGGAAGGGCTATGCTATAGGGCATGTACACTCAGGAAAGGACAATGCAAGAATAAAAGAGATACCATGTTTTCACTAACCTGTTTGTTCCATATGCAGATATAGAAGAAGTTGATTCACTATTGTTTACCTCATTCAGATAATCAAGGGGCTAAGAGGATGGTATTCCTAACACCATCCTCAAATATCTATGATTATCTGTACAAAAACAATAGCAAGATGTTTGGATTCAGATGAATGACCTTGACATGTGATGCAGGCCATGCTAGGAAAACCTCAAATTTCCTTGACAGTGACTGCATCACAGGCCAAGAACACCCATGATCACCAAGGCAACAATTGAATGAGGTAGTTTTAGTGGGACACTCAAAAAAATCATAAAGACAAATCAAACAAAGCATGGTCAAAAGCACTGGCAGATTCAAGGGGAATACATCATCAATATGTTAGAAAAAGGTACACAAATCTGTATACTAAGGAAGGGTACACCATAGCATAAATGTGCTTCAAATCTGCATTCAACATATTGATGCTATAGCATGAACATATTCAAATCTGTATGATGAACCAAATACAAAACAACTACAGTAGGTGAATCAGTGACACAATGACTATTCAAGATGGCACATCATTATATGGAACATTGAATGGATAGTGCATGTGTCAAGAATGAGCACCGAACAATGTGTCATCAAGTGACTCTCAAGCATGGAATAATGAAATATATACATGTATTGGTGCCAAATCATCAAGTCTGAATAAGAGGTACACTTTCTATATCATCCATACAACATCATTATAGCATGAAAAGAACTTGAATCTACATTTAAGCTAAATAAAGAACCAGAGTGAGTAATGTAATAAGATGACCATGATATGCCCATGATGATGCCATGATGCCAAGAAAATATAAACCCTCAATGCATTATAAACCAGTGGAGACAACAACATATCATGGCACCATGAGGATAAGCATACAATATCAAATGAAGATATCTATCCAAATACAACACAAGATGGTGTCATAGAGCATGATATTCACAAGCCTTAAGTACAATGAGCGTGCATAGAATAACAACTGCAATATTGTTTACTTGGTGTCATCAAGTAATCCAAACTAAAAAAATAGATGAACAAGGATATAGCATGGCATAGTGAATCATATGATGGCACCAAGTAAACAATCAAAACAATGTTGCATAATCAATTTTCGGCCTGAGTATGATAGTGAATAAGAATAAAATAACAAGCCATAATCAAATGATGAGGCAACATCATGCATAGGTGTGATGCTTCAATCATTTAGAAGAGATAGAAGCCACCAACAACAAATACCAAGCAGTGATGCTACAACCATAAGCTCGTGGGCTGTATCAAGGGGTTTTAAACATTTAAGGAGTGGTGCTAATGAAATGGTACACACACATACACAATGCCATCAAATCCAGCAATCATCAGTGATATTAGTTCTAAAAATCACTCACAGGCCTCAATGGAAACATAAAATACTAAACAACACAAGGATCCAAAAACATGGGCCATAGATAATCACACCAGCAGGAGAACATGGCATGAAAGCTCATGGCTTGTAGATAGTCTAAATACACGACACCTCAAAATGAGAATCAAACATATGAATAGTGTCAACAATAGATGGTGATTCAACTAAATACAATCATAAGCTCACGAGACTAGCATCAATAATGGATATGTCGACATATGGTATCATAGCTGGGTATGTGCAGGATCATGGTATGCCAAAAAGTGGCGATGTGAAAAAAGTCTTGATTGATAGACTCTTTGAAAAACAACTATAACTTTTAAACAATATAAATTTTTGAAATCTGAAATATACATCACATTCTATGCTTCACCTAATACAATAATAATAAACAATTCTTACAATTTGATGAAGTTTAAACTAAGTTAAGGTGGTTAGACACAAGAGTTTTTATATTCAGGAAAATTTGTAGCAGAAAATTCATAATTAATTATTTACTTAGAAAAAAATATAAAAAAATATACATCACATCCAGACATGAGTATACTACTTTTATCTAGAATCTTATAAAAAATTATTATCATTTGATTTTGTTTAATGTGATTAGACATACACCTACTTGTTATCTTTCTAGTCCTGTTTGATAGACTTATTGAAAAATAGCTATAAATTTCAAACTGTATAACATTTTTGAAATCCAAAACATGTGTCACATTCTATGTTGTTCCTACTATAAGAGAAAAAAAAATCAATTTGATAAAGTTTAGACTAAGTTAACGTGGTCAGACACGAGATTTTTTATATTCTGGAAAAGTTGTAGAAGAAAAATCATAATTAATTATTTACTTGGAAAAATATTACAAAAAAATGTGTCACATCCGGACACGAGTCTACTACTTATATCTTGAATCTTGTAAAAAAAAATTATTTTTTGATTGGGTTTAAGGTGGTCAGACATACACCTACTTATTTTTTTCCTGAAATGTTCGTACTACTACATTGAAATTTGAAATTTTCAACATATAGAATAATTTTTTTTCAAAAAAAGCCTAGTATTTTAGAAACTAAATTCAATTTTCTATAGATTCTCTTCTTACATATTTTTGATATAATATTTATAACTTGTTCAAAATTTTATGTCAACTTGCCTAAACCTAATTTTCTAAATTTTCATTGCCACTTAAGGGCCTAGTTTGGCATACCATGATCCTGCACATACCCAGCTGTAGCGAAAATAGTGCACATAAACAATGAGTTTAGGCTACCACACGTTGAAATTATGGTGCCATGAATGTGTCAAATAGAACAGGTCACAAGCCGTGCATGGAGAAAGAACAAAACATGAATATAAAACATCTCAACATTGATGACAGGTTTGACAAAATACCGCCAATGCCCTCATCTACACATATTCATCAAGCATCAACAACAAGGAATACATGGATACTATGCCCTAGTTCATAGGTTGGGGTAGTTTTAAATAGATAATATATGATGCCCTAGCAAAGCCCGTGGGCTATACATGAAAATAAGAATCAATGAGCATTATCAAGCAAGAAAATGCATGAGAAAACCCAACAATAAGCTCAATATCACAGGCCATCAAGTGTACCAGGCAATGAGTAAGATACTAAGATTGATCAAATATATGATGCCCTAGCCTTAATGCTCACAGGCTATCATACAAGCAATGAATACATGATACCTTTGAATTACAGAGGAAATAGAAAAATAATGCCATCAAATAACCAAATAAACATGCCCTCCAATGCTTTACATTGTCTTTACAGAGGAAATAGCCAACTGTGCCCTAGAAAATGAAAATATTTCCATGGGATGAAATGTAGAAGAGATGAAAACCCAAATGATTACCTTCTATGATGATACCATGAATAGAAAGGCTGATGTTTCCATATCCAGCTCGAAGAACATATGTAGGAGTGCTAGTGAAAGGGGCAACTTTCCAAGTGCTAGAAGATGAAGTGTCTGTCGCCAACAGGCTCCCCTCATCCTCAATGAGGGATTTTGGTCTAGATAATCAATTAATATGTTCTCCCCTTTTCTAGGGTCGAGAATTTATTAATTTTTCCTTTTGTGCTAATGTAATTGCAAAGCAAGGGTTTTATTAGTATGATAAGTTTTTAGATATGCTTTCCCCTTAATTGGGTTGAGAGTTATTTATCAATTTAGGATGTAAAATGTTTAAAACCCACATTCATTTTGGCATAGGGATAATTTTTTTTTTAATGTAAAAGTCATTGCATGTTCTTATTATAAATTTTGACAATGGCATTTTATAAACCACTCATCAAAATATTATTAGTGGATGACTTGGAATGGACAAAGTGGTTTCTTTTGACCACCTTTTTTAGGAGTCTCCTTTTTCCACTACCCCTATAAACTTAGGAATCTAACATCTGAGTTTAAGAGGCATCCTCATGGGCCTATTTTGTAGGATCTTCCATTTTTAGGGGGTTGAGGAGGTTTCAATGCTGATTCCTCACCTTGTTTTATATACCTCTCACTTATGTGATTGAGGTTAGCTCTTCATTCTCTCTCCCATATATCAAGAGTGTTGTAGCTCCGAGAGACACAATTTTGTACATGGCTTCTTTTCAGCAATACAAAAATAGGTCCTTCTTGTCTTATTTGATTTTTGAACATCTCATTGAGTTTTCTATGCTAGGGTTATTATGATATGATCTTATCCTTAGTTGGCATGTTGATTCAATTAAGTATTTAGAAATCTATTTTTTGGCTTTGAGGTATTGGTTTGTGTACAAAATGGAATCAGAATCATGGAAATACTTCCCTTTGATGTTTCCAAGTACCTTACTAGTTCTAAGAAGTTCAAAGTTATAGGATCAAGTTGTGGGTTATAGTTTCTTTTCAACTATTTTTGTAAGCTCATATCAATTGTGGATCTTCTATCAATTCAGTGGATCACCTAGTTTTAAATCAGTTTCAGTTATTTGCTTCATGCATTCTCTCCCTTTCTTAAAAAAGTTAGTTTTAAGTGATCCAAGGGGAAGCTGGCCCCTAATTAAGAGGTCTACTTTCTGATAGGTCTCCCACAACCTGAAAGTAGTCCCATGTTTCACAGGATTGCTTGGTTTTAACACTTAGCAAATTGGGTGCAATCCTTAGTGACAACAGTTTTTGGCACACCTAGTAGGACAAGACTCAATGAGTCAAACTTCTGAAGTACTTTTTATGTGAGTTATTGTTTGGTATGAGAAGTGACTATATTTTGATGTCATACCTGGTGACTCTAATCTTGTTTCATGTAGATCAACACTTAAGCTTATGAGTGGGATTCCAACCAGGAAGAGCAAGAATCCTTTTGTTTATGCAAAGCTACCACCATCCAAGAAAAGGCCTAAGGTAGCCCAATCGAGTGCATCCCAATCTACAAATACCACTCCCATTCCCATTTCTATTCCTGCCTGCACTACCATAATCTAGCCAATGCAAGTAGTACCAGCAGGTCAAGTTCCCCTTAATCCTCCAATGGCTAGAAATCATCCTTTTATAGCCTTCAATCAAGGAAGCCCTTTGAACTTGCAACAACATAATGACATACCTATATCAGCCCTTAAGAGCCTACCTATTTTTATAAGAGAGGATCAGACCTCCATTATTGAGCATATAAGAGATGTTGCATGCCTTTGTGCCCTCCACAATATAACCTAGGACAATGTATCTATGAGATTGTTAGCAGCATCCCTTAAAGGAAAAGCTTTGTAATGGTTTAGAGGTTTAGCAATCGATTCCATAGCCAACTAGGATGAGTTGGGTCAAGCCTTAACTAATCAATTTGAAGATAAGTCTGACCACCTCTCTTTAGTTGAACATTTGACTACCATTAAAAGGGCACCCCAGGAGTATATGATGGACTTCAATTTCAGATTCCAAAGAACATGGAACAAAATACCAGCTACAATTAAACCCTCAAGTCAACATGCTTTCCTATACTATTTGAGGGTACTTAACAGTGATATCTCTGTTATGATCTAGTCTATGGGAGGGAATAACTTACCAGCAACATATGACATTTCTATAAGAGCTAAAAATAGTCTAATACAAGCTAGAAAGATAGCCCCAAGGCCTCCAATGCCTATCTTTCCTGAGCTTCATCCTATTCTAAAAGCAATTCCAGCTTTGGCATCTATTCCACCTATCCCAACTCCTCCCTAGTAGGCTTTCATTCCATCTATTGACTAGTCCCAAGATCTAAAAGATATCAAGAAAACCTTGTAGTATATTTCTAATGAACTAGTCAACCTTAAAAAGAAATAGCTCCAGTCTTATCATCAGCCTTATCAAGCCCCTTATCAAGCTCAGTATCATCAAAATAGGCCCCAATACCAATTAGGTCAACAAGGCCAAGAAAGAAACTATAATCAAAAAGCTAGTCAGCCCTACAATCCTAACATTCCTAGTGCTTCTAGAGAGCTGGTTCTTGTAGCTCAGAACAATATGGCACAAGAATATCAGTGGAGTTTTCTATGCAATTAGCAACATATTCAAAGAATGTGCCCCAATGGCTATGGCCAAGCCCTCATGGTGTAGAATAACATCATGATGCCACAAGAAATGACTCAAGAACCAAAGATTCAACAAGGTCAAGCTGCTACCCCAAGTGAACTCCAGATACCATAGGTGGCACTTGTTAACTTCCAAAAGGAGGGGTTTTGTGGGGTAAATTTTTCTCTAAATAAAAACTAGAAATATGTTCCGGTTGCAGCCAACACAAGGTCTAAGAAGAAAGCTTTGGAGGTTGAACAAGTGACCTCTATCAATCAACAAGCCCCAATTGTAGCCCCACAACACAAGGTGGATAAAACCCCACTTCAAAATCAATCAAAATACATCAAGGAGCCAGCCAAGGCAAAAACAGAGTTAGCATCTGCACAACTAGAGATTGCTACAACAAAGGGAGAGCCTAAGGTGAGCTTGGGATCTTTCAATATTGTTGATCAAATGAAGAAGACCTATATAAGTGTGCCTATGATAGACACTTTGGAAATTCTTGGACAAAAGGAGTTAATGTTTAGATCTTTGGCTAAAATTTCATCAAATGAAGAAGGTGTTTCAGAGCAGCCTAGAATCTTGATGGCTGAAACACCTCAAAAAGAACAACAAAATGGAGAAGCCAGCTTGCAGCCCATCATTTCTCTATAGGTTAAGCCCCCTCCTTTCTATGTTACTCTTCTTGTTGGGAATTTTTTGGTCCATAATTGCGTGATAGACTCGGGGGCAAGTAGTTCAGTAATCTCTAAACAGCTACCAGATCTTCTAGGATTGTCTTATGAGCCAATAGATAGGCATGTTGTTCAGTTGGATGGGTCATCAGTCAACACCATTGGAGTCATTAAAGACCTAAGTCTCACCTTACATGATTTTCCCAACCTCTCTATCCCTCAAGATGTTTATGTCATAGACCTACCTCCCTACTTCGCTATTTGTTTAACCGGAGATTTCACTGCTAGGTTGGGGGGGATACCTGTCAGTTGATTGGTCTCATTTATACTTTAAAACCAAATATGTGACTAGGGTTAGAATCAAGTCTGAATCCTTTGCAAAG
This sequence comes from Chamaecyparis obtusa, assembly GCA_027943335.1. NCBI lineage: Eukaryota > Viridiplantae > Streptophyta > Pinopsida > Cupressales > Cupressaceae > Chamaecyparis > Chamaecyparis obtusa. The sequence goes on along the minus strand of BSBK01011243.1, from coordinate 171,495 downwards.
AACCATGTTGAACCCTATACTCCTAGTCCTATACATGCCAATCTAATGTTCCATGAGCAAGATCCTGTTGACTCTAAACTTGAGACCACTATTAGAAATATTCCAGATATTGTTTTGGATGAATTGGATGAAAGAGATTTAGAAGATAATCCTTTTAGAAACATCAAGATTTTTGGTATTGGGATGTATATCATTCATGAGGAAGGTGCAGTGCTTCCAGATTTGATGAAGAAAGAAGATGAGAATCCTAAAAATTAGAATAATGAGCTATGGTAGTTGTTCTTTGATGGTGCCAGAAGCATAATCAGTTTAGGATGAGGAGCTATCTTAATTTCTCTAGAAGGAAAAAGGTATTACTCTATTGTACATTTTTCTTTCAGTTGTACTAACAAGACAATAGAGTATGAGGCTTTAATTCATGGTTTAGAATAGGCTAGACAAAGAGGAATCAAATGTTTAAAAGTTATGGGTGATAGTGAGTTAGTTGTTAATTAGATTCATGGCACTAATCTCACTAAAATGATACACTCAATATGTACAAGCACATGGTTTGGTATTTAGTGGAGGGATTTTATTCTTTTAATCTAGTTGATGTCCCAAGAAATCAAAACAAACAGGCAGACAAGCTGGCTGCCATGGGAGATGAATATGATATTCCCAAGGAGGTCACAACCACTAAAATGTAGCATGTGAGAGTCCTTGCAAGAACCTCAATACCAGACAATCAGGTGAGCTAGAAAGTCTTTGAAAATAATGAGTAGATTTTCAATTTTTTAATAGAAGAAGTTGAATTCTCTAACATTAATCAGAATAAGTTTGCTCACCAATATAGTGACCAGATGTTATAGTTGAAAACTAACAAGTTACCCAAGGGACTAGTCACCCTTGAGTCCATTTTTAACTCTGATGACCAGCTCAGAGGAGACAAGGCCAGCATGATAGTCAAAGAAGAACACTACCAGCCTGTAGAAATATTCAAAGATAAGTCCCTCAAGCTAGGAAAGGTATGCACTCAGCCAGAAAGGCAGGCCTTTGTTTCATTATGTCAAGAGTTTAATGATATTTTTGCATGGGAATATTATGATTTGAAAGGTTTTGATCCCCACTTAGCCCAACATACCTTTGAGCTAGAACCCCATGCCAAACTAGTGAGACAAAAACATAGACCTATCAACCCTAAGCTAGAAGTGCTAATGAAAACAGAGCTAAGGAAAATGATTGAGGCCAATATCATCTTTCCCATCAAACACACCTCTCGGGTCTCCGATCTAGTGCCTGTCAGAAAAAAGAATGGTGAAATTTGGTTATGTGTAGATTTTAGAGACCTTAACAAAGCCTCACTCAAGGACCATCATCCACTACCCTCCATGGAACAGATATTGCAGTTTGTCTCAGGGTCTGATAGATTTTCTTTACTAGATGGTTTTTTGGCTATAACCAAGTCCTAGTGAGAGAGGAAGACTAGTATAAAATGACCTTCACCACCAAATGGGGCACCATGGCATACAGAAAGATTCCTTTTGGGCTATCCAATGTTAGTGCTAGATTTCAGAAAGCCATGGAAATGGCATTTGCTGGTTTGATGAATAAGTTTTTCCTAGTCTATTTAGATGATATAACTATCTTTTTGAAGGATACTAATGATCACATGGTTCATCTAAGGTAGATTTTTGAAAGGTGTAGAGAATTTGGAGTTTCATTGAATCCTAAAAAATGTATCTTTGTTGTCCATGAAGGCAAGCTGCTAGGGAACATTGTTTCTAAGCAAGGAACAACAATCAATCCTGAGAGAGTAAAGGCCATCATGGCACTACCCCTACCAGCACACAAGAATGGGCTACAAATTTTCCTTGGGAGAATCAACTTCTTGAGAAGTTTGATCCCTAATGTTGCAACACTACTAAAGCCTATGACCCAGATGTTGAAGAAGAATTCAACTTTCCATTGGACAAATGAAGGAAAGAATTTTTTTGAAGAGATAAAGGAAGCAATTGCTTCTACCCCTACTCTAGTAAGCCTTGATTTTTCTAGAGATTTTATTCTATATGCTTTTGGGGACACTGATTGTATCTCTTCCATGTTAGTCCAGCAGAATACTGAGAAACAGGAATAGCCAGTGGCTTTTTACAGCCAAGGTCTGGATGGTTATGAATTAAATTATACTCCTGTAGAGAAACATGTCTTAGTAGTAGTGAGGAGCTTTAAGAATTTCAAACATTTGTTGTCTAACAACACAATGCACCTAATGGTTTCTCACCCTTGCATAAAAGACTTCTTTATGAATAAGGATCTGAGCCACAAGAGGGCTAGTTGGGTCACCAAAGTCATGGAATATGACATCCAAATCAAGGTGACCAATTTGATTAGGGGAAAAGGGCTGTGTGAGTAGATGAATGAAGGTAGAAGCTAGCAAGAAAGAGAGGTTGTCTGGATGAACTAGAATTCATAACAGAGTGCAAGTTGGACAACATAGATGAAACACTATCTCTTAACTAGTCAATGCCCTCAAGGCCTTGACATGAGAAAAAGGAGGTACTTTAGGCTCCAATCCATCCCATTTATCATTTTGGATAATGTTTTGTATAGAATGGATTATAATGGTGTCTCGTTGAGATGTGTTGATCCCAGCCAAGTGAGAATAATATTACAAGAGTTTCATGATGGAGGATCTGGAGGACACTCTATAGGTAGAACCACTACTCTGAAGGTCATGAGAGTAGGGTACTATTTTCCTAGCCTATACAAGGATGCATTTGATTGGATAAGGAAGTTCAAGAACTCTACTTTGTTTTCTGGCAAACAGAAGTTGGCAGCCCTCAAACTGCACTCCATCAAAGTGGAGCAACCTTTCTCCAAATGGGGGTTAGACTTCATTAGACCTATTAATCCTCCATCTAGTGCTGGCCACATATGGATACTTACTGCTAAAAATTATTTTACCAAATGGACAGACGTTGTAGCATTGAAAGAATCAAATGAGACCTATGTCCTAAACTTCTATCAAGATATTGTGTCAAGGTTTGGCACTCCAGACTCTATCATTTCAGACAATGCCTTGGCATTTCTTGGAATGAGAATCTTGGAATGGGCATTAAGGCACAATATCTTCCTAAGCACCTCATCCAACTATTACCCTCAAGGTAATGGCCAAGCAGAAATTACAAACAAAAACTTGTTGAGGATCATCAAACAGACTATAGAAGGAAACCAAAGGGACTGGCATAGCAAGTTGAAGCTGGCCCTATGGGCAGACATAATAACACCTAAGAGATCTACAGGTAACTCTCCTTATACACTTTTTTATGGGAAAGAGGCTAAGATTCCTATTTCTATTGAGTTGCCTACTTTGAGCTTAATTAAAGAAATTGAACTAATGGAAAAAGATACTATGCAAGTTAGGCTTGCTGAGTTAATTGAACTTGAAGAAACAATGAGATTAGCACTAGAAAACTTGGAAGCTCATCATTCTCAAATGAAGATGACCTTTGATAAAAGGGCCATACCTAGGGTTTTTAAGGAAGGATACCTTGTCCTTAAGTGGGATGAATCAAAGCATAACCTAGGAAGGCATACTAAATTTGATGCCATATGGATTGGACCTTTCATGGTTGTCAAGTGCAAGGCCCATAATGCCTTCTAGTTGGCTAATATGGATGAAGAGGAGTTGCCCATTCTAGTGAATGGGATTCACCTCAAAGGTTTTTTTTGAGGTTAGGTTCTGCCCTATACATTAGTAGTGTTAGTTTCAGTTATGGTTTTTTGTGTTTTCTCAGTGCCTCAGCACAAGTTTTGCTGTGATTTTGTTTTTAGTTTTCTTTCAGTTCAATTTTCAGTTTGGTTTTGGTTAGCAATAAGCCAGACTAGTTTATCTCTGGTAGTTAGTTTGTTTTTCTAGCAAGGAGTTGTTTTCTTGAGGCTAAGTTCAGTTCTAGATTATGAAACTCTATGCCCAATGGATTTAAAGTCAACTAGTTAGGGTGCTTAGCAGGCAAGCACTCAATTGAGGTCGCCAGAATGTTATCATATTTTCCCTCATCTTTCGAGGCCTAATTACTAAGTGAGACTAGTGTACCCTAGTTTGGATTATTAGGTGATCTTTCTTAAGTTTGTGTTCATTTCATAGTAAGATACATGAAAGGGAAAATAAATGATCTATATCTAAGCATTACATGTATATGTACCAATGTCTTAAATGTGTTGTACAAAAGGAAAGAATTGAGAAGACCATTTATCTGAGCTCACACAGGCCGTGAGCATAGCCATTATCAAAATTGCATGAATGAGTACAGACATACATGAAATGATGAACATAAATACAGGGGTACCAAACATTTTCTGGTAATGAATTCTTGATCCACGGTGTTTCCATGTGCTCTTGAGATCCAGAACCTGCAGAGAAGAGAGATAGAGATGGGGTTAGATCCAATGGATCTAAACAATGTATGGTACCATAATATTTAAAAGTATGCATGTATGCACTCAATCATACACCTCTGGGAAGGGCTATGCTATAGGGCATGTACACTCAAGAAAGGACACTACAAGAATAAAAGAGATACCATGTTTTCACTAACCTGTTTGTCCATGTGCAGATACAGAAGAAGTTGATTCACTATTATTTACCTTATTCAGATAATCAAGGGGCTAAGAGGATGGTATTCCTAACAAAGACCATCCTCAAAGCTCTATGATTGTCTGTACAACAATAATAGAAAGATGCTAGGATCCAGATGAATGACCTTGACCTGTGATGCAGGCCATGCCAGGAAAACCTCAAATTTCCTTGATAGTGACTGCATGATAGGCCAAGAACACCCATGATAACCAAGGCAACAACCAGATGAGGTAGTATTAGTGGCACACTCAAAAAAATTATAAAGACAAATCAAACAAAGCATGGTCAAAAGCACTGGTACATTCAAGGGGCATACATCATAAACATGTCAAAAAAAGGTACACAAATCTGTATACTAAGGAAGGGTACACCATAGCATAAATATGCTTCAAATCTTCATTCAATACATTGATGCTATAGCATGAAAATATTCAAATCTGTATGATGAACCAAATACAAAAGGGCTAAAGTTGGTGAATTAGTGACACAGTGCCTCTTCAAGATGGCACATCATCATATGGAATAGTGAATAGATAGTGCATGTGTCAAGAATGAGCACCGAACAATGTGTCATAAAGTGACTCAAAATCATGGAATAATGAACCATATACATGTATTGGTGCCAAATCATCAAGTCAAAACAAGAGGTACACTTTCTATATCATCCATACAACATCATTATAGCATGAAAAGAACTTGAATCTACATTTAAGCTGAATAAAGAACCTGAGTGAGTAATGTAATAAGATGACCATGATAAGCCCATGATGATGCCATGATGCCAAGAAAATATAAACCCTCAATGCATTATAAACTAGTGGAGACAACAGCATATCATGGCACCATGAGGATAATTATACAATATCAAATGAAGATAATTATCCAAATACAACACAGGATGGTGTCACAGAGCATGATATTCATGGACCTTTTGTATAACAAGTGTGCACTGAATAAAAACTTCAATATTGTTTACCTCGGTGTCATCAAGTAATCCAAACTGAACAAACAGATGAACAAGGATATAGCATGCAATGGTGAATCAAATGATGGCACCAAGTAAACAATCGAAACAATGCTGCATAATCAATTTTTGGCCTGAGTATGATAGTGAATAAGAATAAAATAACAAGCCATAATCAAATGATGAGGAAACATAATGCATAGGTGCAATGCTTCAATCATTCATAAGAGATAAAAGCCACCAACAGAAAATACCAAGCAGTGATGCTATAGCCATAAGCTCACAGGCTCTATCAAGGGATTTTAAACATTGAAGGAGCAGTGCTAATCAAATGGTAAACACACATACACAATGCCATCAAATCCAACAATCATCAGTGATATTAGTTCTAAAAATCACTCATAGGCCTCAATGGAAACAAGAAATACTAAACAACATAAGGATCCAGAAACATGGGCCATAGATAATCACACTAGTAGGAGAACATGGTGTGAAAGCTCATGGCTTGTAGACAGTCTAAATACACAGCACCTCAAAATGAGAGTCAAACATACGAACAGTGTCAACATCAGATGGTGATTCAACTAAATACATCCATAAGCTCATGGGACTGGCATCAATAATGGATATGTCAACATATGGTATCATAGCTGAAGTAGAAATAGTGCACATAAACAGTGAGTTTAGGCTACCACACATTGACATTATGGTGCCATGAATGTGTCAAATGGAACAGGTCACAAGCCATGCATGGAGAAAGAACAAAACAAAAATATAAAACATCTCAACATTGATGGCAGGTTTGACAAAATACTGCCAATGCCCTCATCTTCACATATTCATCAAGTATCAATAGCAAGGAATACATGGATACCTTGCCCTAGCTCATAGGCTGGCATAGTTTTAAATAGAGAATATATGATGCCCTAACAAAGCCCGTAGGCTGTACATGAAAATAAGAATCAATGAGCATTATCAAGAAAGCAAATGCATGAGAAAACCCAACAGTAAGCTCAATCTCACATGCCATCAAGTGTACCAGGAAATGAGTAAGATACTAAGCTTGATCAAACATATGATGCCCTAACCTTAATGCTCATGGGCTATCATACAAGCAATGAATACACGATGCCTCAAAATTACAGAGGAAATAGAAAAATAATGCCGACAATTAACCAAATAAATATGCCCTCCAATGCTTTATGTTGTCTTTATAGAGGAAATGGCCAACAGTGCCCTCGAAAATGAAAATATTGCCATGGGATGAAATGCAGAAGAGTTGAAAACCCGAATGCTTACCTTCTACAATGATACCACAAATAGAAAGGTTGATGTTTCCATATCCAGCCCGAAGAACATATGTAGGAGTACCAGGGAAAAGGGAAACTTTCCAAGTGCCAGAAGATGAAGTGTCTATCGCTAGCAGGCTCCCCTCATCCCCGATGAGGGATTTTGGTCTAGATAATCAATTAATATGTTCTCCCCTTTTCTAGGGTCAAGCATTTATTAATTTTTCCTTTTATGCTAATGTAATTGTAAAGAAAGGGTTTTATTAGTATGATAAGTTTTTAGATATGCTTTCCCCTTAATTGGGTTGAGAGTTATTTATCAATTTAGGATGTAAAATGTTTAAAACCCACATTCATTTTGGCATAGGGGTACTTTTTTTTTTTAATGTAAAAGTCATTGCACATTCTTATTGTAAATTCTAACAATGGCATTTTATAAACCATTCATCAGAATATTATTAGTGCATGACTTGGAATAGATAGAGTGGTTAATTTTGACCACCTTTTTTAGGAGTCTCTTTTTTCCACTACTCCTGTAAACTCAGGAATCTAAAATTTGAGTTTAAGAGGCATCCTCATGGGCCTATTTTGTAGGATCTTCCATTTTGAGGGGGTTGAGGAGGTTTCAATGTTGATTCCTCACCTTGTTTTATATACCTCTCACTTATGTGATTGAGGTTAGCTCTTCATTCTCTCTCCCATATATCGAGAGTGTTGTAGCTATGAGAGAAACAATTTTGTACATGGCTTCTTTTCAGTAATACAGAAATAGGTCCTTCTTGTCTTATTTGATTTCTGAACTTCTCATGGATTTTTCTATGCTAGGGTTATTGTGATATGATCTTATCCTTAGCCTGCATGCTTATTCAATTAAGTATTTAGAAACCTATTTTTTGGCTTTAAGGTATTGGTTTGTGTACAAATTGGAATCAAAATTGTGGAAATATCTTCCCTTTTATGTTTCCAAGTACCTTACTAGTTCTAAGAAGTTCAAAGTGATAGAATCAAGTTGTGGGTTATAGTTTCTTTTCAACTATTTTTCTAAGCTCGTATCAACTATGGATCTTCTATCAATTTGGTGGATCACCTAGTTTTAAACTATTTTTAGTTATTTTCTTCATGCATTCTCTCCCTTTCCTCAAAAATTTAGTCATTTTTAAGTGATCCAAGGGGATTTCGACCCCTAATCTGGGGGTCTACTTTCTAATAGGTTGCTGACAACCTAAAAGTGGTCCCATGTTTCATAGGATTGTTGGGTTTTAACACTTAGTAAATTGGGTGCAATCCTTAGTGACAAAAGGTTCCTTTAGAGGTAGAGGACCAAACAATGGCAAAGGAAGATCAAGGGGAAGAGGCCCTAATGTGTTACTGGTAGGTGTGTCTCTTGTAATCAAGTGGGACACTATTCATTCAAATGTCCAGAGAAGAATGGTACTGGCAGTCAGGGAGATAGGAGGGTACAGTTAACACATGAAGATGAAGATTGTCAGAGTACTACCTCCTATCACACCACATGTTCTAAGCATGCAGACATGGAGAAAGGAGAATGTCTGATGTTCAATATGACACTTTTGATACTAGTCAACAAGGAGCCTACCCAAAGGAAATCAATCTTCTGAACCACATGTAAGGTCAAAGGTAAGGTATGTAAAGTAATTATAGACTTTGGCTCTACTGAAAATTTGGCTTCATTACAAATGATCACTAAACTTGGTTTAAAGAGAATCCCTCACCCTAGCCCCTATAAGGTGTCTTGGTTAAGTAAGGAGTAGGAAACCATCATAAATGAGCAGTGTTTGGTTGATTTCCAAATAGGTGAGTATAGTGACAAGGTCATGTGTGAGGTTGTAGATATGGATGCATGCCATCTCCTTTTAGGGAGGCCTTGGCAATATGATACCAATGCCCAACATGATGGGAAGACCAAAGCATTTACCATAACCAAGGATGGGGAAAGTATCACCATGACTCCTTTGCCTGATAAGCCTAATGATAAAGCCATCTCTAGTAGTGTCATGTTCGTCAAAGAGAAAGAATTTTTACAATCCCTTAAAGAAGATAGTGTGCCATGCTTTTCAATTGTAGTCAACCCAAGGAGGCTAACCAAGGGAATAAGTGGTTGAGTCTAGGAGCCAAGAAAAGTATTGGTCCTAAGGAGGTTGTAGAGTTACTTGGCAAGTACTGTGGTATAGTTGCAGATAGTAAAAATAAATCCCTTCCACCTAAGAGAGAGATAAGTCACTGTATTGACTTAATACCAAAGGCTACCTTATCAAACAAGGCTTCCTATAAGCTCATACTAGAACAGAATGCAGAAGTGGCTAGGAAAATCCAAGAATTATTGAAGAAGGGTTTTATTAGGAAGAGTATTAGCCCATGTGTTGTACCTGCCATCCTTGCCCCTAAAAAGGAAGGCACTTGGAGATTGTGCACTAATTCTAGAGCCATCAATAAAATCAGTATTAGATATCGGTTCCCAATGCCTAGAATGGAGGACCTCATGGATTTCCTAGGAGGAGCTAAGTGTTATTCCAAGATAGACCTCAAAAGTGGCTACCACCAAATAAGAATCTGAGAGGGAAATGAGTGGAAGTCAACATTCAAGACCAATGAGGGTTTATTTGAGTGGGTAGTTATGCCATTGACTTGTCCAATGCCCCAAGCACTTTCATGCACCTAATGAATGAAGTTTTAAAGCCTTTTCTCCATAAATTTGTTGTGGTTTACTTGGATGACATATTAATCTTTAGCAGTAGCAGAGGGGAACATCTTCATCACATTGATTTGGTCCTTAGAAGACTCTATGAGGAAGGATTCAAGGTAAATATTAAAAAATGTTCATTCTTGCAGGAGGAGCTTGTCTTTTTGGGGTTTGTGATCTCGAAAGTTAGTTTGAAGATGGATCCAACCAAGGTTGAGGCTATCCTCAATTGGCCACCACCTACTTCAGCTATTGAGGTAAAAAGATTCATTGGATTGTGTAGTTTTTATAGGAAGTTTATAAGACATTTTAGTGGCATTTGTAATCCTATAATAAACACAATTAAAGGTGGTAGGAAGTGTGTTTTTTAATGGACCAAGGAGGCTAATGAGTCATCTGAAGTGTTAAAGAAAAAGATCTTAGAGCAGCTAGTCCTTGTGTTGCTTGATTTTCATAAAGTCTTTGTGGTAGAATGTGAGGCCAGTAATAAGGCCATTGGAGGGGTCCTTAGTCAAGAAGGGAGGCCAACAACCTTCTTTAGTGAAAAAATAAATGTGGCTAGACATAAGTATTCTACTTATGACCTTGAGCTTCATCCCATGGTCCAATCCTTGAGGAAATGCATGAATTACATATTGCCTAAAGAATTTATTATTTTTACAGATAACCATGCACTTAGTTTCCTTTATAGACAAGAGAAACTCAATCATAGGCATGTTAAATGGATGAAATTTTTACAAGCTTACATTTTTACTATTAAGCATAAAAAGTGTATTGTGATTAAGGTTATAGATGCTCTAAGCAGGAGAAACCTTACCATTCAAGCCATGCAGTTGGAAAGTGTAGGTATAGAAGCCATGGAAGATATGTATGTAGGGGATAAAGATTTCAAAGACATTTATCAAGTTTGTGTGGACATGATTGCAAGATATCACACTGAGTTTCTTGAATTTCTGATCCAAGATGGTCTCTTCTTCAAATGGGGTTTACTTTGTGTGCCCAAGGGTTCTATGAGACAGAACATTATTAAATAAAATCATGGTGGTAGCTTGGTAGGACATTTTGGGGTGGACAAGACCTTGGATTGAATTAGAAGGTTCTATTGTCCCGGTTGTAGACTGATGTAAGGAAGTTTGTGGAGACTTGTTTAGTTTGTCAAAGGTCCAAAGGTCATACATCAAATACAGGACTTTGCACTCCATTACCTATTCCATCTAATCCATGGGACTCCATTAGCATGGATTTTGTCCTTGGATTACCCAAAACAAACACTGGTTATGACATCATATTTGTAATTGTGGATAGGTTCTCTAAAATGGCTCATTTTGTGCCATGTAAGCTCACTCATGATGCCTCTCATGTTGAAGGGTTATTCTTAAAGGAAGTGGTTAGGTTGCGTAGTCTACCAATGTCCATTGTTTCAGACAGAGACCCAAAGTTCCTAGGTCACTTTTGGAGGACCTTGTGGAAAAAACTAGGTACAAATGTGTGTCTATCTTCAGCCTATCACCCCCAATCTGATGGGAAAATTGAGGTTATAAATAGATCTCTTGGAAACTTGTTGAGATGTCCCACCCAAGAGCATGGATCAAGTTGGGATTCAATTTTGGCACAGATAGAGTTCTCTTACAATGACTTAGTCAACCAGAGAACAGGGAAGAATCCCTTCCAAATTGTATATGGTGTTCATCATTAGGGTATATTGGAGTTAAGGGATATCAGTGAGTTGGAGAAGCCTAGTGCCTTAGCAGATGATTTTTTGACTGTCATGAAAGATATACAAGAACAAGTCAAGTCCAAACTACAACACACCAATGCTAAATACAAAGAACATGCAAACAAGAGAAGGAAATATTTTTACAGGTATGTGCAGGATCATGGTGTGCCAAACTAGGCCCTTAAGTGGCAATGAAAATTTAAAAAATCATATTTAGGCAAGTTGACATAACAATTTGAACAAGTTATAAATATTATATCAAAAATATGTAAGAGAATCTGTCGAAAATTGAATTTAGTTTCTAAGATACTAGGCCTTTTTTGAAAAACAATTATTCTATATGTTGAAAATTTCAAATTTCCATTTAGTAGTATGAAAATTTCAGGAAAAAAATAAGTAGGTGTATGTCTGATCACCTTAAACACAATCAAATCATATATTTTTTTACACAATTCTAGATATAAGTAGTAGACTCATGTTTGGATGTGACACATATTTTTTTTTAAAAAATTTCCAAGTAAATAATTAATTATTATTTTTCTTCTACAACTTTTCCAGAATACAAAATCTCTCGTGTCTGACCACGTTAACTTAGTCTAAACTTTATGAAATTGAATTTTTATTTTTATTTTTCTTGTAGTAGGAAAATCATAGAATGTGACACATGTTTTTTATTTCAAAAATGTTATACAGTTTGAAGTTATAGCTATTTTTCAATAAGTCTATCAATCAAGACTAGAAAGATAACAAGTAGGTGTATGCCTCACCGTATTAAACAAAATCAAATGATAATATTTTTTTACAAGATTCTAGATAAAAGTAGTAGACTCATGTCCGAATGTGATGCATATTTTTTTGTATTTTTTTCCAAGTAATTAACTAACTATGATTTTTCTGCTACAAATTTACCTGAATATAAAAACTCTTGTGTCTGACCACCTTAACTTAGTCTAAACTTCATCAAATTGAAAGAATTATATTTTTGGATTAGGAGAGATAGGGTACTAAGAGGGGAGGGGTGAATTAGTGCCCACAAAAACTTTTTCTCATAAACCTTTCAGATCTTAAATAGAAAATAATGATAACCTTGCAAAATAACTTGTATCCAATGCATGTATCATTCATCCATTCAACTTGTAAAAGTAAATAACATGAAATCAACAATATAACAGTCCCATAACACAAGTATTTTGGTAATGCAGAAACCCTTGTTAGAAGGTAAAAACTGCGGTGGGGATGACACCCATAAATTCTTTACTACTGCAGATAGAAAAGGTTTGCCTGTTAGGGATACAAGTGGTGATCACTTCTGGTGATCTTACCCTATTAGGAGTAACATATTAGATCAGCTAGATCTACCTAGTGATAGGATTTTAGCAACACTACTCGAGTGTGCACTCGGTTAAGAGATTTACAAAAAGACTGTTAGATCTACTTTGTTAAGATATTTTACCAAAACTCTATTACAATGATTAGAAAGAAATAGGTATCTATCTACTAATGACAACTTACCTTGTCTGATATAGATCAATAAAGTATTGAATACATATCACCTTATTCTATGAAGATCTCTACTCTGTACTGCTCGGTTAGCCTGATTCTGATTCTGCTTTAATCTAATTACCTCTGAATACTGTTCTCCTTTATCTGTCAACTGATAATCTTGAACTTGGCTAAAGCTTCAAGAACTTCTTCATTCATACATCAGTTACATCAAAATGATGCAAAAATACAATTATATAGCATACTGCTTTATGCCACTTAACAAAATTTAGGTTACAATATCTTAGAGAAAACTCTAAGATCAATGGTGTACAAAAACAACCTAGATCAAAGCAATAACATAAGATCTTCATTGCATTTAATGAATATATCAATAATAAATTATCCTCGATTTTGGTAAAACATTTTTTGATTATGTTATAACCATTTGCATAGATAGATGTGCCATTCTGATTATTATGTCATTTCTTGTGATCCTCGGTAAACACTGTATATACTGCTCGATAAATACACTGGTGCTCAGTATCTAGTTTTCTCAGTGTTTACTGTGCTCAGTATCGGTGTACACTAATGCTCGGTAGAACTGCTCTAGAAATTGGTGTGAAGACTTAACCGACTGGCTTGTAGTGCTTGCAGTTACCGACTAGAGTAGCATAGGTAACCAACTGATGTCTTTGATACTAATGACAACCTTTAATGCTCAAATAGAGATAACAATCTCCCCCTTTGGCATTAGTATCAAAACCTTAATGTATACAGACCTTATGTCTCAAAAATTATATCTCCGCCATATACATATATACTTATCAAAAAAATTCTATATTCTCCCCCTCGGTGCATGCTTCAGTAATGTGTAGTATACTTAGCATCTATTTATATATTTGGCATATACATTTGTTATCCCCCTTTTTGATAATAATGCCAAATGCAAAAATGTATACTTATAGCTTATCAAAAATGTGCTAATGGGTTTTCTTTAATGACTCCAAGAGGTTTTCCCATTCCTCTTTCAAGTTGGTGAGAGCAATGTTGTCAAGACCGACTTGTGCATGCATGTCAAAGATGTTCTCCAACATAGAAATTTATGGCATTGCAACAAGTTTTTCTGCTTTGATAGTGTGTTTCTCAAACAATTTCAGGTAGGGTAGGAGCTTGGTTTGTAATTTAGTGACCTGAGTTATTTAACTCTTAGTATATGCTTTGAAAAAGCTTGTGGCTCGGTTATAGCTGCTTGTGCACTGGCCTTGATTTCCTGATCAATTTGTTTAAGCTTTTCACTGATCTCAGTAGTGAATGTTTCCACAATGCATAGCTTTAGTAAGAATTGACTGATTAATTGAATAATAGATTTGATCTCAGTGATTACCTCAGCTAATTTGACCTTGTTGATTGCTACTTCTTGGCTAATTCTTTTTGCAAGTTTATCTTGAATCTTTGATTCTACCCTTCTATTCTATTTTTGGCATCAACATCTGGGGCATTGATTCCTTCAGCAAGTGTAGCAAGTTGGTCCATAATTGGAGTATCATCATCTACATGTATCTTGGGTACAACCTATTGTAAGATATCTCTTACATTTTCTAATATTTCCTTGCTTTTTCTCTCTTGTCTCAACTTCTCTTGTGTTTCCTTCCTTGTACATAACTCCCCATATTTTCTTAGTTCCTCAGGGCTAAGGTTCCTCAGGTCACACTCAAGTATCACAATAACTTCATCTAATGTAACTAACCCTTTTCCTTTCTTTTTCTTCTTCTTCTTCTTCTTCTTCTTCTCTGATTCTAGTGCAGAACTCTTTGCAACTGGAACAATAGCTTTTTCTTCTGCCCTCAGTGTGTTCTACCTAGTTGAAACATTATCTTTTTTTTTCTTCTCCTTGATAACTTGTGTGTTAGTTGATTGAGATGGAGCCTCTGATGTTGTGTCAGGTGGGGTGACCTTAGTTGCTTTGGGCTCTTCTTGTTCCTTAGTGTTTGTTTCAGTAGCCTCTTTTCCTTCAGGCTTATTTTATTATGTAGGTGTCTTCATGCTTTGTTCCCCTATTGTATCTTGTGGTTTCTCAAGCTCTGAGCCATTGGGTTGTTCCTGTGAAAGGATTTCAACTGCTTCAACAAGAATAGGAAGCTCACCCGGCAGTGATGTGGATGCACACTCGGTAACTTGTGCTTCATCCTGTGTGATGTCTGGTGCAGTGTTCACATCATCATCTTCATCCTTGTCATCAAGATCACCATTTTTGATGTCCTCAATGAGTACATCATTATCATTTTTCTCCTTGACTTGGATCTCTACTAGATCTGGTGTATCCTATGAATTTTCCTTAATTTCTTGTACAAGTGTTGTATCAACTACCTTGGTAAATGATACAAGGGACTCTATTGCCTACTTTGTTGTATCATCATCAATGAATATACCTTTACCTTTGGACTTCCCTCTCTTCTTAGACAAGTTTTGAAATTCATTTTTCTCATTTTGTTCTCTGATTGCTAAAATTGAACTCCAAATGAGTTTCCTAGACTCATCAAGATCTGCCAGATTCTCATCTAAAATTTGCATAGCTCAGCCTTTTATCTTGAATCTCTAAACATAAGTATCCATAAGCTCTTTTATTTCATCAAGAGATAAGTCCGGTGCAACTGATACTAGGACTTGTTCCCTCATCTTCTTCTTAGTCTCCAAGGCATATGACCACTTCTGGTTTATTCTTTCTTCAAGTGACTTGGGCAATGATAATCCAAATTCTATTGGAACTCATTTGAAGCATATCATCATTTGGATGACTGCTTCCTCAATTTTGTTTTGGTCTTCATTAGACATTTTGTCAAACCTACTGAGTTTCAGATCTGCAAGATCTCCATTCTCAATTATATCTACAGCAATATCATCTACTGATCTTACCTTATTACAAACAACCTTTAATTGTTCATTATTAAGTTTGTCATCCTCTAGGTCTTCCTTACCTCTTATCAATCTTTTCCTTTTCTTTGGTGCCTCAGCTACAACCTTGGTATTTCTTTTTGCATAGGTTTTTGTCAGTGTAGCTACCTTATGTTTTGCTACCTTCATAGCTCCCTTCTTCTATGGTGGTGAAGCTACAGTAGATGACCTTGTGTGTGCACCTATTTGTACTAGCAACTGCCTCTTCTTAGGAACTGGAGTGGGAGAAACCAATATAGATTCTTGTTCTTCTTCGGACTCAGTTTCCTCACTATCATATGGTTTGTTAGCCAACATTAACTAACCTTTGGTTGCAGGTTCAACTGGTGACTCCTCAGATGAGTCAGATACATTCTCAAACTTCTCAGATAAAAATTTCTTCATCTTCTTGGCTTTCCTTGTCATTTTACCGATGACAAGATCAGTTTTTATTCTTAATTTTGCCTCCTCATAGGTTCCAAACCTTTTAGCCTTCTTGTCCTTTGGTAAATCCAATAATGCTTCAATAGATTTCAAACTGAAATCATGATCCATCTCATATCCCATTGGTGCTAACCATTTTATCCTTGGTTCAACAGCTTTAATCATTGTGTGGTCTATGTTCACTAGGAAACATATGTCCATCTCATACTTCTCAACCAGTGAACTCAGAATTTTGCTTCTTAGATTCATCTTTACCTTAAAATCCTTCAAATAACTATCCATAACATTTTCTACATTATCTCCCATACCTTTCATAATATAAAAAATTTGTGAAGTAATCAGTTTGTCGGTAGCCCAATTTGTGTGACCGATAGAAGGAAATAATTTCTAGAGATAGAAAAATAAACATACTAGTAATGATCCAAACTTATAGGTATTGGACTTTTGTGACCTGATTGTTTTCATATTTTCTTCAACCTATCTCAAAAGTAGCTCGGTGAGGTCTATCTAATGACCCTTCTTTATTATTTTGTAAGCCATATCGACTGCACTACCTGGTACACTATTTAATCTGCTTGAATGGAAAAACTTATAGTCAATTACATGCACTGCAAACTTAACTTTTGGATCTGCAATGGGTGCAATTTTCAGTGCTCTACCATCCCATGTTGTGCCAGTATTTTTCTCAACATCAGCTCATGATGAACTTTAGAATGCCTTGGCTTTGTCAGTAGTAAGGTAACCAGTAACCTTGCTAATCATTCTATTTATTACTTGGATTGGTTTATCTAACCAGAATGTTCCCTCATGATAATGGCTTAACACAACCCTAATCCACACGTTCTTAAAATTCTTTGGAAAATTTAGGGCATTAGTGAGTCCAAGTGTTTCAACCTATATATGCTCTAGTTTTAGCTTTACTCCTTCATCATAGAGTGCCTGATATGCAACATACATGTCTAAATCTCCTATTTCTCCAATTTCATAGTGAAAATATGATCAAACATCCTCGACCAATAAAACCCTAGGTGGGATGCTCGAAAAAGTGCCTGCTGAATCCATTTTCGATGCTACTTCAGGGTGTAACTTGTTGTAAAGGATAAAATAAGGATGGGGTCCTAAGAAAATGGTTTGCACATAAAAGAGACCCCAAAACCAATATTTTAAACATACATTTGAATTGTATTGATATGGGAAGTAAATGTAGATGATTAATATTGAAATTAAGAAATAAAGGTACTTACCTCTGAAAAAGAACTAGCTGAAAACCCTGTCAAACAGTCTAAAAAACTATTGATTTTTGCACTCCTCAACTGAGACTGTGAGATCTACAAAACCCAAAAATATTTTTCAATTATGTGGGAGGTCATCCTTGACCCTCATAAAAGGTGAAAGACTACCTCAAGATTTTCAAGGTCGACTTTGACTTTGTTCGCGGATCTCAGAAGTTCAGTGAAAAGGGTATTTGGATCTAAACTTCAATTTGCCATCCCACACTTGTACCTACAAGAAAAATGGTTTTTTTTATTGGGGGGAAGGGGTTTGCCTCAGTCAAACCCCAATTTAGGAATTAACCTTGAAATTGAATTGAAATTGCAGTAGTAAACAAAGTAAATGAAATAATTCACCTTGCTTATGTTGAAACCCTTGTGGAGGATTCAAATCCTTGAATCCACAAGAATGGATGAATGTAGAATCAAATGTAGGATGTATCCAATCAATTGTCTTTAGATCTTCAACACTAATCTTGAATGGATTTTGGAATAGGAAGAGGCTTGATTGGATGGATCTTCAATAAGAGGGTTCCATAGAGCTTGAATCCTTCAATGGCTTCTAATGGATCTCCTTGATGAATTGAATGCTTGAGTGCTTGAATGCTTGATCTTCTTGCTTGAGAGTGCTTGAGCATGAAAATTTTATTGAGAGATCATGAGATGAGATGGAGAAAATGAGAGAGGAAGGCTCCCTTTTATAATGATCTAGGGCACAAGAGGGGCCTCGTAGAAAACAATAATTAAGGGCCCATGGCACAAAACTCTAGAGTGGTGCACATGGAGAGGAAATTAAATTAAAGTCTTGACACAAAACTCTAGAAGGGGACCACCCTTAATATAGAAATAAAATAATTATTTAAGAGCCTTGTCACAAAATTTGAGGTAAGGCCAACCCCAAAGTTAATTTGAGCATTAGGCACAAAACTTGAGAAAGGCTAATCTCCAATAATAAATTAGGAATCCTATACAAATCTTGAGAAAGGTCCACCTCAAATATTAATTTGAGAATTCAACACTTAATCCAAGAAATAGTGGCCCCAAAGAGGGAAAAGATAAGATTTTGATGAAATCTTGAAACCAGAAGCTAACCCTGAGGATCCCAGACCCTAGGGTCAATGATGAGGTTGACCTTGACCTAGGTCATGGTTGAGGTCATCTCTGACCTAGGTCAGGGTTGAGGTCAACCTTGACCTAAGGGGTCGACCTTGACCCTAAGGTCAAGAATCGTAAGTTCTTAATTCAGGATGGAAGAATTATGGCAGGAAGAAGTGGAAAATGGGACAGAACATGGGAAAAAGCCATATCCAAGTCAAGTAACCATTCAAGGCATTCAACATGACCCCAAACCACTTACTCAGAGGGCTAAACGCTCTTATCATGGAAGTGCTTCTATTATAAGATGATACACTTGAATTCGGTTCACTATAGTTTGCTGACACTATAAGATTTACTTCCTCTCCCACAACTTTAGAAGAACTCGTAGTAGATGCCATTTCAACAAACTAGGTTTTTTAGTAAGTATGAAGAATATGCTCGGTAGGGTTTCAACTTACTTGGAATATTTTGAATAATGAGCTTGATTTGATCTGCAAAAACTTTGAATGAACTTGAAAGATTCTTGCTCGAACATGCTCTATGAAATTATAGCTCTCCGAAATCACAATGTGAAAAATGAACTGTCTTTTGTGTATTTATAGAATTTTTTGTATTCCCACTCAAAACTTTGTCATTAATGCTTGACCTACTTCTGGTTTGTGACAACTGTTAGCTCAACGATGACTAAAAACTTTCATCACCTCGGTTAACACATGATTTCTTTGCTTGATTGATACTGATACTTGGTTAACCTTGAATAGTGATTACCAATGGTTAACCATTTCCTGGTCTAAATTTTACTGACTGTGTGACTTTGTTAGCTCATAACATATAAACCACAATACATCTTTATTCATGCAGATTTGGTATTTGCTCATCATATATAAGGAACTATATGTAAAATATGATCATTTTGAAATGCCAGTCCCATACATACCTATATCACCTTAGGTGGAGGTACTGATGTCACCTAATCTAGTGGATGAGGTACTGATGTCACCTAATCTTACCCTATTAGGAGTAACATATTAGATCAGCTAGATCTACCTAGTGATAGGATTTTAGCAACACTACTTGAGTGTGCACTCGGTTAAGAGATTTACAAAAAGATTGTTAGGTCTACTCTGTTAAGAGATTTTACCAAAACTCTATTACAATGATTAGAAAGCAATAGGTATCTATTTTCTAATGACAACTTAGCTTGTTTGATATAGATCAATAATGTACTAAATACATATCACCTTATTCTATGAAGATCTCTACTCTGTACTGCTCGGTTAGCTTGATTATGATTCTG
The DNA here is from genome assembly GCA_027943335.1 of Chamaecyparis obtusa. Classification (NCBI taxonomy): domain Eukaryota; kingdom Viridiplantae; phylum Streptophyta; class Pinopsida; order Cupressales; family Cupressaceae; genus Chamaecyparis; species Chamaecyparis obtusa. The sequence continues at coordinate 151,683 of BSBK01011243.1, read as the reverse complement.
CTTTAATCTGATTACCTCTGAATACTGTTCTGCTCTGTCTATCAAGTGATAATCTTGAAGTTGGCTAATGCTTCAAGAAATTCTTCATTCATACATCAGTTACATCAAAATGATGCAAAAATACAATTATATAGCATACTACTTTATGCCGCTTAACAAAATTTAGGTTACAATATCTTAGAGAAAACCTTAAGATCAACGATGTACAAAAATAACCTAAATCAAAGCAATAACATAAGATCTTCATCTCATTTAATGACTATCTCAACAATAAATTATCCTTGATCTTGGTAAAATGTTTTCTGATTCTGTTGTAACTATTTGCATAGATAGATGTGCCATTTCTGATTCTTATGCCATTTCCTATGATCCTTGGTCAACACTGTATATACTGCTCAGTAAATACACTGGTGCTCTGTATCTAGTTTTCTCAATGTTTACTATGCTCAATATCGGTGTACACTGATGCTCAGTAGAAGTGCCTTGGAAATCGGTGTGAAGACTTAACCGACTGGCTTGTAGTGCTTGCAGTTACCGACTAGAGTAGCATAGGTAACCGACCGATGTCTTTGATACTAATGACAACCTTTAATGCTCAAATAGAGATAACATTTATTATTATTGTATTAGGTGAAGAATAGAATGTGATGGATATTTCAGATTTCAAAAATGTTATATTGTTTGAAAGTTATAGTTGTTTTTCAAAGTGTCTGTCAATCATGACATCTTTTTCACATTGCCAGTTTTTGGGATACCATGATGTTGCACACACCCTTACTTCCAAGTTTGTGATGTGGTCATGGTTCATTTAAAGAAAGAAAGGATTCCCAAGGAGACGTACACTAAGTTGATGGTGAAGAAGATTGGCCCCTACAAGATTCTCAAGAAGTGTGGTTCAAATGCTTATCATATTGATCTCCCTACTCACATCCATTTATCTACAAATTTTTAATGTTGCAGATTTGTATGCTTATAAGGGTGTTGTAGATGATGATGTTCTTGCAATTAAATCAAGTTTACAATAGGAGGAGTTGCTGAAGGATCTTCCCAAGTCATTTCCTTTGGAGATTGAATGTATATTGGAGAGAAGAGTGGCCAAAAAGGCTCGAAATCACACCTATTATGAATACTTGGTCAAGTGGAAGCTACACCATTAGAGGATGCTACATGGTTAACTCCTACATCCATTGAGAAGACTAGTTTTCCTCTCTCACACTTACCAACTCAAGGGAATTGAGTTCTTTTCTCCTAAGGAGCATGGTGTAGGGCACCAAAGACCTCACAAGACCTCATCCAAGATGTTCCTCATGTTTTTGGTTCTTTTTGTTTTGTAATAAAGGGAATGAATCTTATGGATCATTCCTTCCTATTTTGAATCCTATTGTATGGTCAAGGATCCCATAGGCATGTCTATAAGCCTTGGGATGCCTTAGTCCATTGGGATCCTAGGTTGCTTAGGGATAGGAACCTTAGTGGTTTTGAGTCTTTGAGACTTGTTTTTGATGTTTTCTTGTGTTTTTGTGCATTTAAGGGATTTATATCTTGGATCATCCTTTGTGATCACTTTGTAAGACTTTTGGTGGAACTTTGTGCATTTTTGTCAAAGTTGCAACAAAAGTTGCAAAAGTTGCACAAAACATGCTCAAGCAACTTTTCAAAGTTACTCGAGAAGTTGAAATATTGGTTATCAATGGTCACAACTATGTGGAGACTATTTGACAACCATTTTTTATGATATTTAAACTTTTTAAGACCTCTACAAGAGGTTAGAAGTGAAAAGCAAGAAGTTTGATTGCAAAATTGAATAAAATCTACCATTTTCTTGTGTAAACTGGTTGTGTACGGACATGTACGAAAGAACTTGTGATAATAGTCAACATGTTTAAAAAAATTCTTGAATCCATGTTTTAATGGATTTGGTTTGGTTTTGATTGGTGTTTTGTAGACAAAGAAACCCATCGATTTGTGGAAACAGTTAGGGAAGAGGGTTTTCACTTGGCCTGTCTCACAAATCGAAGGCTAACATGCATTTCCTCTAGTGGATAACCCTAATTCTTTGGGTAATGGAAGTTAAGTGTATATTAGTCATGTTTCCAAAATCAATCCATAGGAACTGGTTGGTAAAGCAATTTTCCACCGAGCCCTTGACTGAACATCTCTATGTGTTTAGTCAGGATTGTTGAAGAAAGGGTGTGTAGTCTGAGGTCCTGGATGAAGTGAGTAGTAGGAGTGTGTATTTGGAGTAAATAAATGACATTGGAAGTTCCTATGATCTTGCAATCATCTGATGATCCCATCCATAGTTATTACTAGTGTAAACCAGGGCTAATCTGGCTAATTAGGCATGTGTACCTAATGGTGGTTAGGTGGTGCTGGAGTAAGATCAGGGCTTGCACTCTTAGGGAAATTTGTAAAGTCAAAAAGGGTATCCAAATCTGGCATTATTATTTTTAGATGCCTTGGGAGTCAAAAGTTGTACACCTAGAATAGGGATAACTTTAAGAAACCCCCCCCCCCCTCCCCAAAAGTATAAAATTGTGGTGAATCACATGTGTTTTGGAGGGAAAAAATTTAATAGTGATGGAAAATTATGTGTCAAAATATGGATATTTGGTGGTGAATTTTTTAATAGTGTATACCATTTTTATAAAAAAATGGCGACTGCAATTTTTTTTATAGGAAAATTATTAATATTGATGGCGAATTATGTTTCAAAATATGGATATTTGGTGGTGAATTTTTTAATAACAGATACCATTTTTATAAAAATATGGCGAAACCATTTTCCAAATATTTGAATTAATTTATTTTTCATGGCGAATGGTTTTCAAAAATTTATAGTTCGTATGGCAATTGAATAATTGGAAATAATTATTACATTTAACATTCCAGATGATTTAAGTTTTCATTCTTGAAGAATGACACGTGTGATGATTCCAGAGAGAGTTTTCAATAAAGGAGTTATCTCACCACATTCCATTCGAAATGTACCTTCCACCATTCATCTCTCTTAATCTAATGGTTGTGATTTGATGTTGAAGTTGCATCGGGTCCCACTCCCATCACTATGATGTCGCAGACTCACATGACACACGTCCATTGGATTTACAACATATCAATAGCCAAAGGTGAATTTCGGGCCTATTATTGCTCTTCATAATATTTACAGAAAACTCTCAGTGGAATCATGACACGTGGTATGATTGATTGTACCAATAAGCCCACAATCAATTATACCACGTGTCATGATTCCACCGAGAATTTTCCATAAAGATTATGAAGACCAACAATAGGCCTAAAATTCACCTTTGGCCATTGATATGTTGTAATCAAATGGATGTGTGACACTCTGAGTTTGTGACCTCATTTTCTGACACCAGAAAAGTAGAATTGTTTTGGAAATCTTCGGTAATATTAGATAGAAATATTAATTAATGGCGATGAGTAGATGAGTCATGACATCAATTAAAGTAATGTGAATTAGTGGTTTCTTAGATGGCACCTTTCAATTTTCACTAATAGATATGTGTGACATCATATAACTATTCATTACCTCGATAGAATAATGCCTTAAAGTTAATGCTTGAATGAAAACATCATCTCATATAAGAACATTATTTTCTGACCATTTGATGATCTTACATCAATGATAAAGCTTCATTTCCTACCACCATTTTGTAGCTAACATACTTTGCTTATTGTTTCTATGGAGTGGGAATAGGTTTCAAGTTTTTTTTATAATAAAGAATTGTTATGTCCACCTGCATGGTGCTATCCTTTCAACCTTCATTATTCCCAAGATAGAAAATATCTTATCATAAGTGTTGTTTCCAATTTCACCCACTATTGCATTAAATATGAAAGATTTGGATATTTTTGGACAGTTACCATTTATCTTACGAATTAATTATATCTTTATGGAAGAGAAGTAATTTCAATTGGGACTTATAAATAGATCGATCTACACTCGTTAATTTACGATTGTGAAAGCATATTTGTGAAAATAGTCTGCGAGTGCTAGGTTCTCTTTGATTTTCAATGGACACTCCAATTTGTTTGAGATGCACTGCCTTGGAGGATTAGAAGGCCTTTTTGGGCCTGGTCATAGACCCAATCCTAGTGTTTGTTGCTACGGAGTTGGGAGCCTTCACCAAGGCGGCTATAAGGATGGTGCTCGGACATGAATTTCTGGAGAGTAAAAATAGGTATAGAGTTAACACTGACATTTCATCTTAGTTGTTGGAATCTCTATTGGACTCGGGGGAAAAGGTGGATATTATCATGCTTTTGAGGAAAGTTTTCAAAGAAGAGTACCTCGGCGATGATGTGCATGTTGTCTTATTTTTAGAAATTGGGTTTGGAATTCCTTGGGCAAATGATTTGCCTAAGATTCTACAACCAGGAGTAAATGTTCCTAGGCAACCATTTCTACTGAACCTTAATGTTGAGCAGCTCACGCGTCATTAGAAGTGGGCACATATTGGGAGGGATTTCCTCTGGAAGTGGCACCTACTGGAGGAACCTGGGGACTATCGATGGCTAGAAGAATTCCTTGACATTATCCTCTCTTCATATTTCCACACAGAAGGAAGGGAGGCTCAACCAAATAGTCCCTGAGTCTATGTAGTCTCTACTCTCTAGTCCCTCTATTGTGTCTCCCTTTGGTGGTAGCAACTTACCAGGGTTTTTGCAATGATATAAATTGTAATCACGTATGTTAAAAAATAAAATATGAAAATGTTTTAACAAATTCAAAGTGCTACTGCTTTTCTTTTTTGTTTTGATTATAAGAATCGTTAATAGATATGGTCTATGGGCATATTTGAATTGTAATGAAATTTTTCCTTATATAATATAAAAAATTTGTGTTGCACTTTTGTTTCATGTAATAATTGAATATTTCCAAACTTTATCATTTAATGGTGACTGGTTCAAATTTCATGGATAAGCTATTCTAAGTGAATATAGTTAATGATTAATATTCATTAGTGTGTATTAAATTATTAATATTTTAAAATCGTGACAATCATTGGATTATGAGAGATGAACGGTTGAAGTTGTATTTTAGAAGTACTATGGGTTTCAAAAAGATTTTCTAAAAACTCACTTCGGAAACGTGACACGTTGACATGTAATTCGTCGAAAAGATTACGTGGTATGTTTTAGAAAGATTACGTTACACATAGTATGTTTTAGAAAGATTACAATTTATGTGGTATGACTATGCTTTAGAAAGATTACGTTACATGTAGTATGTTTTAGAAATATTATGTTAACATTATAGTATAATTATATACCATTACATTTAACAAAAGGTTTTTAACATTTCTTTTTTAAAAACCTATCGACTCGTAGCAGCAGAGCTAAAAAGAACAGTTGAACCATCATCAAAGATTTCAAGACTATAATTTGTGAGAGCCTTAGTCATTCTAACTTATATCTATCCATATTTCAAAGTTTAATTTCGGGTAAGATATCTAGCCTGATGCATCCCGATTTTGTAATGTAAAAAATTTAGTTTAACTTGATTTTGAAATTTTAATTCTTGCATGTACAATTGGTGTTTTCTTAAATTGGGGTTTTCTTAATTAGTTAGTTATTATCTATGATTTTGTTAGTAAATATCTATGAATCTGTGTGTTTTCATTTTTTCGAAGAACAATGGGGAAAGCGAAAACTCAAGGCCAAGGGCAAGTAGATGGGAAAACTTTAATAGACTACAAAAAACTAGTAGAAATCCCTGGTTTCACTGATGAGTATCACAATGTTTATGATCCTATTATCGACAGTGAAAGGAGAGTTATAGAAATTAAACATACATTGTGTAGTAAGACAATTGGGCAAAAGAGATCTGATTTTATAAAAGTTAACCCAGTGATAGGTGCAAAAACCAATAAAGTTGCTTCGTGGGATGTTGGTTTGGGTCACATGTTGTTACCCAAAGTTTTCCCTTACCCAGAAATTGTCTTGATTTGTGCAAAAAATTATGATGAAGAAAGAAAAGAAATTGTGAATTAAAAAAACTAGGAAGAAATTTTATCAATAACCCAAGAAGAATTTCTCAGTTTGCTAGACCTAGGGTCTGACTAACAAAACTGTAATGTCCATATTAACCTAAGATTGCTAGCAGAGCAATATGAGGTAGTCCTACCAAATGCAAAAGATTCATTTACAAAGGGTCTAATAGTTGCAGAGGTAAAGGCTTCATTGGGTGAGAACCATAAGCCTCCTTATGATTTTAACATTTTTGTGCCATGGCTTCAGGATACTATATCCTCGCTAGAATTTTGCCTAGGACTGGAAAACAATAGGGAAGTGGGTGCCAACATTCTTCAATTCATTTGGGATATCCATTGTGTCAATGAACCAGTTAGATATAATTTTTTTGGACACATGGTTCAATCAATGCAAGAACAATTAGCATTGATTAAAAGAGGCAATTCTAAGACATTTAGGTTCACAACCTACTTGTGCTATCTTATGCTAGCCAAGCATGCTGCAATATTAATGAGAAACAAAAACAAGCTTGAAATTCAGAGGGTGATAGGTACTCCAATATATAATTGGACACCTTAGATAAGAATGTATGATAACAAAATAAATTACAGTAATTTTGTAGACTTCTTTTTGGCACCATTGTACAAAAAAATAACAAGCACTCCAATTCCTCGATTGTCTACTTCATGTAGGGATTGCATCCAACTTGGAAGCACAATTCAATTGGTTGTCTGGTACTTAATGGAAGAATACATTGTACTAAGGTTTTACAGATTAGATCTAGAACCCCACAAACTTCCAATGCATGTGATAGATAGGGTTTTTGTAGTAGAATATGTAGTACAACTAGAGAGCATAGATAGACTCTTCGCTGCCCAATCGAAGAAGAGCATATAAAGTGGAAAATTTTTATTAGATATTTTTCAATTTGATTTAGAGTGGTACTGGAAGTATGATCCACTCAACGTCATTCAAACAATGCTTGTTGCTAATAAGAACTCTAAAAACTTATTTCAACATGAAAGTAAACCATTGCTAGAGAAGTTGAAAAATAAGGATAGTTGGGATGACGTTACAAAAGAGATGGAGAAATTTTCCATTGAGGAAAAAATTTTAGTTGAATAGTTGTCATCACAAATTATGAGAATAATAAACTAGGGCATTGTACAGCCTAGGATGTCCTACAATTTCTATGAAAATGCTGCTCATCCATCAAACATAAAAATACCAAAGAAAATAGCAGAAGCTTGTGGGGATAGAAAATGGACTAGAACAAAAATGAATGATTTTTGGAGTATGAGAAAGGATCTTGGTGAACCAAAGACCAGTGAAGATCTGGATGAAATAGATGAGGATATAGAGTTTAGCAAATTGTGGAATTTGGAGCATCCTAACTCAGCATACAACACTAGTGATCTAGACAGTGAGGATGATAATCCACCAATTGCATTTTCTCTAGGGACTGGGAGTTAGAGTGGAATCAGTGAGGACCGGGAAAAATTATATAGCAAAGGGGCAATCATTGTGGAAAAAATGGGTTATAAAGGTGGTGGTTTGGGTCCCACAAGAGAAGGCATCTAGAATACAATTGAGACAGAACAAAATGCTTATGATCATGGTGTAGGCCTTGGGTTTGACTCTACTACTACTAGGTCTGGTAGTGGCACTGGTGCCAATGGGACTGGGCAACTTATACAACAAGTTCCCTCTCTAAAGAGGCCACTAGAATCTACACAAAATCCCATAGAAGAAGATAATGTCAAGAAGAAAAAGGTTTCCACTTCCAGAACAATGATAACAATGACATTCAATCATAAAGAACTATTTGCAATTTTAGGTTCAACAAAATCCTCTAGAAGTTTAAATCCTCAAAGAGCATTAGTTAGATCAATAGGCATTACAAGCTCTACCTCTGGTTCACCTTTCAAACATTCAAATCTTTCTGCAACACCAAAATTTCATTTCAAAGATTTCTATAATAAATTTGTAGAAACAACAACCAAGAATAAGGAAATAAAGAAGACATTGCAGAATGGTGCCCTTACTGTAGCTATAGAGGAACAACCTGCATCCAATAGGGTTTTTCCAACATATGACCCAAATAGAGACATGATGGAGTTCATGGTTGTTATTCCACCAAAAAAATATGGAAACCCACTAGAGAGTTAGATAGATCCATCTAAATTTTAAGTTAGCACTCTCCAAATGGATTTTTCCAAAGTTAAAAATGTGGACAAAATCAATATGTCAAAGTCTAAAAACCAAGTGGTCTACAGTGCATTGCTAAAGCTAGAAAGAGAGAAAAGCAATCTCGAGAAAAATATAGAAAAGTTGCAGGCATACATTGGCAATGAAAAAGCAAAGAGGAAAGCTTCAGAGAATAGTTTGAAAGAATTATAGAAAAAGATTAAAAAATTAACCTCTACATCAGCAGATACAGAGCAGGAACATGCAGAGGTAGTAGTGAAGGAACAAGAGCAAGCAGAGCTAAAGGCACTGGGGGGAAATTGGTAGATATTAGTAAAAAACTAGAGGAAGAAAGAGTGAGTTTAGAAAAGTTATTTAAAACCGTGGAGAGTAATGCTACCTCCAACTGGGAATTGCAAAAGCAATTGGACTCTCAGGCGGATAAAGCCAATCATTGGGAACACAAGGTAGTGGAAGAGAAAAAGAATTGTGAAAAAATGGTAGAAGAACTAAAGAAGGCCAATAATACAATTCAAACTTTAACAAATACTAGTAATAATTTAGTGAAGATTACAAAAGAATACATTTGGGGCCAAATATTGGTGATGTCTAATAGCTTGTATGAGTGGTTTGAAATGCTTCAAAGTATGAGCATATGTTATTTGAAGCTCCATAAGAACATTGAACAGAACATGGATGTTGCCAAGAAAGAAAAGGAAGCAAAAGATATTATGCAACAACTCTACAGTAAGAGTGATAGTTATATATCAAACAAGGGAATTAGCAATTGTCTTGATGCCTCAGTAAAGGTATCAAGTATCATTTGAAAATGTGAGAAGCTATGGTAAGCACATGAATTGGATGACAAAGCTAAGCAGAAGATCATAAAGATGGAACAAAGGAAAGTGAATATGGAAAGTCTTGGGTTTCCTAATGGATTTGATGCAAATAAGTTCATTGGAAGAGAAAATTACAAAATAAGGTTGCAGGACAAAATAAATACTAATTTACGCTTTCTTCCTACAGACATATCTCCTGATACATTCATGGATTTCATCAAAGCAATGAGAACTCTGAATGGAGTTTTAGAAGTAACAATGCTGTCAAGTCACACTTCCAAATATGAATTGCTAACGAAGTTGCAAGAGTGTGACTATACTATGAACCAAATTGTTCTACCATCAGAGGATGTTTGGATTGGCCTACAAAGATTGCTCTAAATTTTGAACTACTATAAATTGCATATATTGCAAATGAATACAAAAAAAAATTGTGCTCTATCTAATTTTCATGTTTTCCAATTCAATGTATATTGAGTTACTCTATTTTATTCAATTATTCTTAGTTTATTTACTCTGTTATATGCTATTGGAATATAAAATTTCATTTAGGAATTTCAAATTCAAATATGAATGGTCATTGATGATACAGTACAAACTACACTCTACATTAATAATACTCTTTGTTCTCAAATTTTAATGATGAAACACAATACATTCTTTCTTTTCTAAAATGAACATTGAATGATAGGATATAGTAGTTAATAAGTTCAAAAAATACCTATTGATTGCTACTGCTAATTTAGTAGAAATTGTTTTTTTTCCAATTCATCTCTGCATTGTCATCATCGTCCAATTCTTGTATTCCAGTTCCTTCATTGTTCTCTTCATTTTTGTTTGTGTCTTCTGCACTCTGACCTTCCGCTTTTATGACTCCCATCACCACCTATAATTTTCCCACTCAGAGTCATTATTGGAGATTGGTTTAATGGTGTTACCCAACCCTCTTATTTTTCATCTTTTCTTCCAAATTTCCATTGCTTTTTGATAAGGAAAAGTATTGACATCATACCTAGATGTGTAGACCCTCAAGAATGTTTCCAAATTCTTGTCTAGTTTGTTTCTTAGCTTTGATTTTAGGAAGCCCAAAGCACTGAAAACTCTCTCATCCTCTAATGAACCCAATATCATAGATTGACATAGATCAGAAAGCTTGAAGAACTCTAAAATTTCTTCATGCAACATTGTGCTCTATTTTAGTTCTATCCAAAGCCTTGTTGCCGAGCCCTCTTCATGTGAGTTATGGATTAATTGATATTGATGCTTCATAGTCTTTGCAAAGGTGCCTAATTTCTATTTAAGAAGACCCTCATCTAAAATTCCATTGATAGTCACTCCACTGAATTCTACATATTTGCAAAATTCCTTTATCAAAGTCAACAGCTAATTATGATAATCTTCCTTAGAGTTTAAGGACCAATATTGAGGAAACACAACTACCATGGCCTCAAGTAGTTGTTCATATGGGACTCGAGATCTTATTTCAGAGGAAATTCTAAAGGCTATGTGTTGGATATAATTGTCTGAAGGACATTGTTGGATTAGCTATCTGTTGTCTTTGATGTCACACAAATGTCATATCAATTATCATTCTCAGTGTCTACCGAGTTCAGTCGGTCAGCTAAGCGGTTCTCAGTGTCTACCAAGTTCAGTCAGTCAGCTAAGCGGTTCTTAGTGTCTACCGAGCTCAGTCAGTTAGCTAGGCAGTTTTTAGTGTCTACCGAGATCTCTCAGGTGTCAAAAGGAAACATGACAGGGAAATAATGTTAACCAAGCCTCCTCGATTATCGAAGGAAAATTAGTGGTTACCGAGCTCTCTCAGTCTTCGAAGGATGTTGCAGAATTCGTTGTGGTTACCGAGTTCACTTGGTCACCGAAGGAAATCTTTTCAGGATTAATGTTTACCAAACAAGGTCGGTCCTTCAAATGATTTTGTTATTACAGTTTGTTTATCCAAGTCGGCTGTTATAATAATTATTAGTGCCGACTTGACAATCTAAATGTTAATTAGAATGGCATATATATATAGAAGGTCAAGTGGTGAATAGGATAGATACAACATGCAAAAATCATTTTGAAGAAAGGCATGTGCAAATTTTGAAGGATGGTTAGATATCCTTCAGGAGCAGAAAAGATTTATTTGATCAGTAAGGATCTAGTGAAGCAGAATAGAGATCTATATTCAGCAATTCAGTTGTAGGTCATTGCATTGTTACTCTCTTACAATTGTAGCAATGATATCAAAATCTCTTAACCAAGTTGGTTTAACAACCATTTTGTAAATCCTCTAACAAGGTGATAGTTCTATTGAATTGTTTCAAGACCTCTTACAAGGCCACTCCTAGCAGGGTGATTAAATCCTCTAACAAGGTCACACCTAACAGTGTGTTTTGTAACCTTTTACCGGGTTGGCTTCTAACCGGGCATCACTTCAGAAGAGTGAAAAAAAATAGTAAATAGTTACATTGGTGGTTTTTCCCATATTGGGTTTCCATGGTAAATCTGGTGTCTCTTGTGTTCATGTTATTTTCTTTATTCATGTAAGTTAATCAGTGATGAATACTTAAGAACAATTTAATTATTACACACTTCAAGGATCAAGTTTCAGCATTTCTCTTTATGTTTACCGAGTGGCAACACTGAATATTTTGTTAAGATATCTAAGGGATCAGTGGTAATATTTTTGTGGTTAACTAATTCACCCCCCCTCTTAGTTACTGCATCTATATTTCCAACAATTGGTATCAGAGCTTTTGGTGCTTGCAGGAAGGGTTTCAAGGACCTAAGCTAAAGATCAGGATGTCTTAAAAAAGAGAAATTCCAAGTCTTAACAGAAATAACTTTTCAGCATGGCAAGGTCTCATGAGACTTCATTTGGCTTCCATTGGTGATTCAAGATGCAAATATATTGATCAAGAATATACAATTCCTACTGGCACATTAACTGTTGAAGACATTGCAGAGAAGAAGAACCATAACACTATGATGATAAACATTGCATCAGCTCTTAGCTATGAAGAATTTGATGAAATCAAAGACTGCACAACTTCTCATGAAATGTGGAACAAGCTGAAGAAAATCTATGGTGGTGATGACAATGTAACTCATTCAGGAAGCAAGGAACCTGTATTGGCCAAGTACGTCAAAAAGCATCATAAACCAGATCAGATTATTGGAAACAAATCAAATGGTACTATGACAAGAAGTAAACTAAAAGGTGCATGTTTATTTGGTGATTTTGAACCTAAAAATGTCAAAGATGCATTGGAAAATGAAAGTTGGATTGAGACTATGAATGAAGAAATAGAGCAAATAGAGAAAAATAAGATATGGACTCTTGTACCTAGGCCTAAAGATAAAAATGTAATTGGGACAAAATGGGTATTCAGAAATAAGTTGAATGAAGATGGTAAAGTATCAAGAAACAAAGCAAGATTGGTATGTAAAGGATATTCTCAAGAAGAAGGAATAGATTATGGAGAGACTTTTGCTCCTGTTGCAAGATTAGAAGGTGTGAGGACTTTACTTGCATATGCAGCACATAAAGGATTTAAGGTATATTAGATGGATATAAAATCTGCATTTCTCAATGGTATTCTTGAGGAAGGAGGCTACATTGAGCAACCTGAAGGTTTTATTGATCCAGACAAAAGGGATATGGTCTGCAAATTACACAAAGCATTGTATGGTCTGAAACAAGATCCTAGAGCATGGTATGAAAGATTACATAACTATCTTACTCAAATTGATTTCAAAAGAGCTAATGACAATAGTAATTTATACATCAAAGAAGGATCAGATAACAAAATTGTTTTGGTAGAAATATTTGTGGATGATACTGTGTTTATAGGAAATGATGATCAGTGCAAAGAATTTTTAGAGCATATGAACAAAGAATTTGAAATGTCTATGTTTGGTCAGATAAAAAAATTTGTTGGACTTCAGATTTAGTAGAACAAAAATGGTATCTACATTACTCAGTCTAAATATATCAGGGAAATACTTAAGAAATTTGGTATGGAAGATTCAAAACCAGTTGGTACACCCATGTGTACTAGACTGAAGCTTACCAAAGATGATGATTCAAAAGAAGTAGATCAAACCTTATATAGATCAATGATTGGAAAATTACAGTAGGTAGTACACACAAGGCCTGATATTGCCTTAGCAGTTGGTATAGTGGCAAGATTCTCAGCTAAACCCAGAGAAAATCACATGATGGCAATCAAAAGAATCTTGAGATATTTAAGGGGAACTAAAGATTATGGCTTGTGGTATAAATTTGGAGGCAATCTAGATTTAAAAGTGTTTACTGATGTTGATTGGGCAGGAAACATTGATGACAGAAAGAGTACAAGTGGTGGAGCATTCTTTCTTGGCAAGAGGTTAGTATCTTGGACTAGTAAAAAGAAAAACTACACATCCCAATCCACAGCAGAAGCAGAATATGTTGCTGTAGCAGTAAACTACTCTAATATTGTATGGTTTAAATAGCTTTTGGAAGGCATGAAGGTTGAGATCAAAGAACTAGTTGTTATGTTTTGTGATAATACAAGTGCAATAAATATTTCAAAGAATCCAGTAATGCATTCCAAAACCAAGCACATTGCAATAAAATATCACTTTGTCAGAGAATTGGTGTAGGACAAGGAAATCAGATTGGAATATATTCATACAAAAGAACAAATTGCAGATATCTTCACCAAGCCACTACCTAAGGATGCATTCTTGTATCTAAGAGGCAAGTTAGGGATCACTCCCCTGTCTGAGGTTCACTAAATAAAGTTTTAGTGATGCATCAACCAGAAAATGTTGAAGATCAATCAGTTGATGTAGCATAGTCAGGTAATCATTGCATATGAATCAGTACATAAGGTACATTGATATTTACCGAAACTGTGTAAGTTGTGTTTGGCATGTGTTGTCAAAGAGGGAGAGTTTGCTGTCATTTCAAGAAATTTCTAAGAAGAATAATTTGAGAAGTTAAGAGGGAGAGTTCTCAATCAGAAAGAAGTTTGAAGATGATGGGAATCAGAATGAAGCTAAGGATATGTTTCTTACTCTAGGTTTCTCTATGAAATTTCATTGTGCTATGACATGTTGTGTTGCCATCAATGCCAAAGAGGGAGATTGTTGGATAGAATTGTCTGAAGGACATTGTTGGATTAGCTATGTGTTGTCTTTGATGTCACACAAATTTCATATCAATTATCATTCTTAGTGTCTACCAAGTTCAGTCATTCAGCTAAGTGGTTCTCAGTGTCTACCGAGTTTAGTTGGTCAACTAAGTGGTTCTCAGTGTCTACTGAGCTCAATCAATCAGCTAGGCATTTTTTAGTGTCTATCAAGATCTCTCAGGTGTCAAAAGGAAACATGACAGGGAAACAGTGTTAACCGAGCCTCCTCGGTTATCGAAGGAAAATTAGTGGTTACCGAGCTCTCTCGGTCTCCGAAGGATGTTGCAGAATTCACTGTGGTTATCGAGTTCACTCGGTCACCGAAGGAAATCTTTTCAGGATTAATGTTTACCAAGCAAGGTTGGCCCTTCAAAGGATTTTGTTATTATAGTTTGTTTATCCAAGCTGACTGTTGTAATAATTATTAGTGCCGACTTGACAATCTAAATGTTAATTAGAATGGCATATATATATAGATGGTCAAGTGGTGAATAGGATAGATACAGCATGCAGAAATCATTTTGAAGAAAGGCATGTGCAAATTTTGAAGGATGGTTAGATATCCTTCAGGAGCAGCAAAGATTTATTTGATCAGTAAGGATCTAGTGAAGCAAAACAGAGATCTATATTCAGCAATTCAGTTGCAGGTCATTTCATTGTTACTCTCTTACAATTGTAGCAGTGATATCAAAATCTCTTAACCGAGTTGGTTTAACAACCATTTTGTAATCCTCTAACAAGGTGAAAATTCTATTAAATTGTTTCAAGACCTCTTACAAGGCCACTCCTAGCAAGGTGATTAAATCCTCTAACAAGGTCACACCTAATAGTGTGTTTTGTAACCTTTTACCGGGTTGGCTTCTAACCGGGCATCACTTCAGAAGAGTAAAAAAAATAGTAACTAGTTACATTGGTGGTTTTTCCCATATTGGGTTTCCACGGTAAATCTAGTGTCTCTTGTGCTCATGTTATTTTCTTTATTCATGTAAGTTAATCAGTGATGAATACTTAAGAACAGTTTAATTATTACACACTTCAAGGATCAAGTTTCAACATTTCTCTGTATGTTTACCGAGTGGCAACAGTAAATATTTTGTTAAGATATCTAAGGGATCAGTGGTAATATTTTTGTGGTTAACTGATTCACCCCCCCTCTCAGTTACTGCATCTATATTTCCAACACTATGTCCCTTGCATTAGCTGCTATAGACTCGATGATCTTGGTAAACTCTTCCCTTGTAACTCTTGTATCTCACTTCTATGGGGCACTTTAGTACATTGGTATCTAAAATCCCCTTACACAAACACATAAATCTCCATTTTCAACAATCCTTAAATAATTATCAGGATTGTCCAAATCTTTTAGTTTCCACTAGTGATTAAATCTTTCATCGGATAAATTTAGGTCAGTTCAATAGAGACTATCGAGGGCTTGGCATGACATTTTACGCAAGTAAGCATTTTTTGCAATATACATGGCTCTTTGCCAAGATTTTTTCATAATGAACATCATTTCTTCTAGCATGGGAAGAAGAGATGCTAAAGTCAAAAGTGTCTCTATATTGCTTAACCTCCAAAGGAGGTCGCCACATCTGTGATTTTCTAGATTGTCCTAATTTTTGTACATCAATCCAATCAAAGATTGATATTTGGAAAAAAATCGATGCGTTGGTCCATCCAAAGAGATCCATCTATTATCAACATATTTAAGAAGCTTGTTTCCATTGGTAATTCCATCAATAAAGTGCTAAAATTCCCTAAAACATTTGGGACTTCGACAAAAATATGAGTACAATTCTCTTACTAAATCTTCAACCTTGTTTACTAAAGGAAACTTCTTCACAACTCTAAAAGCAAGATTCATCCTATGGGCCATATAGTGAATGCCAGCAACATATGGTGAATAAGAAGCTTGCATCTTTGTGAAAAGGCCATTCCTTTGACCTTGCATTACTAAAGCTCCATCCGCTCCAACACAGATCAACTTCTTCACTATTGTCAATTCATCCATAGCTCCATATTTAATTAAATGGCTCTTTACTAATTGAAATAAAGTTTTGGATGTCGCATTGTCCCTCAATTTTGCAACACTTAGTAGATGTGGTTGGTGGACATTATTATATACAGTATAAACATACATGCATACCCATGATGTATTATCTATTGTCGTAACTTCATCTAAGGACAATGCAATAAAGGTTGACTCTATTATTTTTCTTTGTACATCCTCTATTTCAACCTAGGCAATACAACTTGCCCATTCCCATCCACTATTTATTGACCAATGAGTGACACGATAGTTAGGAACTTTTAGAAAGTGTAACAAACCACTCATTTTTGGATAGTCTGTCATTGGATGCCCTCTGCTCAAAATATGAAAAACATTACTTGATTGAAGAGCTTTTTCGCATTCTTCTACTTCACTTGCTTTTGCAAAAATAACATTAATAGAACCTTGAACTTCACCAAGCTTCATCTTAAATTTCTGAAACAAATAATATTCTTCAACATTCCTTTTATGTTGACATTTCTCCTTTGTTTTATATCTTACCACTTTTATTTCCTTTCCATCTACAGTTGAGGTTTCATAAACCTTACCAACATGTTTCTCTATGGTGTCTAGTTTAAGTTGCAACCGCTTTTCCTATCTATACTTCCAACTAAAAATCATACATCTGCATTCTACTGGAGGCTCACCTACAATTGGATTGTCCATAGGTTCAATGAATGGATACTTTTCCACCTAATAAAATTTAAATCTCTTGGACATCTCCCATTGACGATCAGTTTTTTCTTTTGATTTTCCTCTCCCTTTAGTGTTACTATTAATTGAACCATCATCATCACCGAAGTCAATCGATTCATCATGGTACTAGTTATTTACTTGAAATTATTCTTCAAGGTCATCTTCATAAGAGATATCAAGTTCCAAAAATTCATCACCAGATTTATTAGGCTCCCCAATTTGTTGAATAGACTCCTGTGTAGGTTGAGAAAATTGAAGTTGTACAGGTTCCTATGATGATGTACTTTCCTCACTTTGACCAACACCATTGTGTCTACCCCCACCAAAGTATGAAGATATATTTTTGCATTTCATTGGCCTCTCATGGACATCTCCACCTTCAATAGTCCTCTTCCTATTTAACTTTGACTGTGACATCTCCAACAAATTAAGTGATACGGACCAAGGCTACAAGGATCCAATTAAGGACAATTCAGGCCGAGCAACTTCAGAATTACACAGTAGAATACTCAACACAATAATTATTTCAAGTAATTTGCATTAACATGCCCGGCTGTAAGGTCTTTCGGGTTAGGGCCAATTACAATCAAAAACAATTCTGCAAGATCCACACAAAGATCCAATATAATCTCCAGCTAGTCTAGCTCTGAAGATAATCAGAAGTTGATGGAAACCCTAAGGCAAATCTAAACTTGAGCTTGCAAGCCTCAAAGAAATCTCCTTATTCCCAAGTGTGCAAATCACTAGCTCTACTATTACAAACTATCAGATAATAATCTAATCTACAAGATCATGCAAGATATTTTCCACAACTTCACCAACTTCAGCTTTCAAGCTTCACATCTGATATTCCAGATCTGCTCAGTCATGTCCCCCTCCCTAAACATCTACCCAAACACCCATTAACACTAGTACAAAAATAGCAAAATTAGACTAAAAAACTACTAAAAATCACATATAGATGACCAATTTTGATCACATGACTAGTAATAGTTTATTGCCAGTCATTTGTAACACCACCAAATTTGTGACTAAACAAATTTTAGTCATTTGTTGGTTGTTTTGAATGATCAATTTGGTAGTATTTTTACTCATTAATTTAGTCATTTGTTGTTGTTAATTGGTCATTCATTTAATCTTGATAGTCATTTATTTAATCATTAAAATCATTAATTTGTGTCAATTGGTAATATATTTAATCATTTGTATCAACTAATTTCCATCCATTGGTAGTATATTTGATCATTTTAATCATTAATTTAGTTAATGTTGTTAATAATTAGTCATTTATTCAATCACGTTAACACTTAATTGATATCGACTGGTAATATATATAGTCATTTGTATCAACTAATTTCCATCCATTGGTAGTATATTTGATCATTTTAATCATTAATTTAGTCAACGTTGTTAATAATTAGTCATTTATTTAATCACGATAACAATTAATTGATATCGATTGGTAATATATTTAGTCATTGTCACTCGTATGTTTCCATCTACTAATAGTATATTTAATCACTATTATATTTTGGTTCTCATTAATTGGTATTAAATTTAGTTGTGATATAAATAATGTATTAAATTACATAAATTTAATAATGCAAAAAAGGCATATATTAAAGTTGAAGTAAACCATAAAAGAAATTAAAAATATATTAACATATACAAACAATATTCAACATCATGAGAAAGAAAGGTAATCTACAATTTAAAAATATAATATGTATCAAGTAATAAAATGTCAACGTTGAGAGTATACATAATTATATCTAAAAATATCAAAGTTATTAAGAGTTTCCAACTCATTAAATACACCATGAATGTCTGGTATCTAGTGCATGATAAACATCAACTAATTCATTTTCTCCAAAAAAATTATTGGCCACCGTGCAAAGGATCCTTCTTTCTCTTTTAGACGGATCGCTCCATCTAGTTTGTCTTCATAAACAAGTGGTACGTTACTTGTGACCCTCACAAGTTCTACATTTACATCACTCATTCCTTTCAATTTTTCTCCATGTATGATAGATAGTGAATGGATCCGCCCAACACCAATAGCAGCACTATCAAATGGATCCAACACTCTAACTTTATCTCCTTCTTGGAGTTCATGAATATTTTTCTGCAAATACAAAAAGTGCATAGGTAATTATGTGACTTGTTAACATAATAATTATCACATAGGTAAACATTTGACTTATTAACATAATAAAACAACCATTACTTGCTCAAATAGTACTTGCATGTGTTAAAACAAAGACCATGAAATACACAACAATAAATAAAACTCACCTTGCTTTTAACATGAAGTCTTCTTTGAATATCATATAGATCCTCATCCAGTTCAACATGTTCACTATCAACATCCTTCTCAAATTATGGAGCTTTATAGATAGGTCTATTGAGAGTGTCTTTTCCTGTATGCACAGTAGACTGAAGAGAAAACAAGTACAAGTCATATGCTAGAAGAGGGTATGATATGTAAACCTTGGCAAGAAATAAGTACAATTCTAAATTGTGCAATGAAGATAGCTAATAAATATTGTGACAAATTAACTTACATCTGGAAAAATGCAAAATCTATAATTATTTGTTTAAAATAACATTTCAAGCATGAAGATTAGGATAGATAATTGACAACTATTACATTACCTCAACTTTACCACAACTATAACTTTGTTGATCCACATTCATGTCCACTAATTCATTGCAATCGCTGTCAATATCAGCAGCTTTGTTGGCATCAAAGCATTTTTGTGCAGCTTTGATAGAATTGCTCTACACGTGGTTAAATTGTTAGTAGATAGATCAATGCAATGGTAGATTAAATGCAATGGTGGTATTTTCTTCCATGTCCTACCCTATAGGCATATATAAAATAAAATCATTGAAAATAGAAATCATTCCTTCATAATGATATTAAACCATGTTTGTTACAGCATGATAAGTTGTAACAACTCCAAAATATAGGCATACACTAAAATAACATTAAAATTAAAGCATAAATGGCTTAGAAGATAAGCATACCTTAGTATTGAATATCCAGTTATTAGTTTCCTTATTAACACCTATATTTGGAGATAAGTGAAAGCAAGCGCATTAAAAAGAGATTCCAAATATCTATTAAATTGAGTGATAAGCATATATAATAATTCAAATATAATAAGATAGTGAGAAATGACCTGTGGAGTCTCGTTTCTTCTTAACCATAACATTCTCTTTAATTCCTTGACCATCTTTTCCCAAGCCTTCACCTTCTTTCCAAACCTTGCAAAGAACAAGCAGAGGGGAAAAAATGAGAAACATAAGACATACAAAAAACAATATGTACTTACCTTTTAGAACCCATAACATAAACTTAAGTTCAAATATAGACAACAACATAATAGAAGATGGTCAGAGTCATGGGTTTCCTGAAGTCATAGATTACTCATCTCAATATGAAGTCATAGAGATTACTTAGATTACTTGTCTCAATATAAAGTCATAGAGGGATGTTGTTGTTTAGAAGTCGAGAAAGCAATTCAAACATACTAGCAGTAGACATACTAATAGACAAAAAGAGGATGAATCTTCTTTGCTTACCCATAATCTTCTTTGCCTATGAGCAAAGCCTTTGATGCAACACAACAGAGAATGCTATTGATATACAATGAAAGATGCAAAATGAAGATACTTTAAACCTCAAATGAGTAATCTACAACTCAGAATGGGTATCAACCTTTGTAATCAAACATATGTTTTTAACTCAAATAATTTAAAAAGTTTCTCTGAGGTCCTCTAATATGACATGGTTCTCCACGGTTTTGAATTTTTTATCCTGAAAAACATGTGATGCTTTCATCAAGATGTAAAATAATGATTAAATCCCCAAATTTATGATTGAACACACAGGTTTGCACTGATGTTTGCAACATGTTTCACAGAAAATACATAACAGAAAATTACCATAACAGCATACTAGTTGACAATGCTAAAAAATTCAAAATAGAAAACGAAAACTTCACCAATGTTATACAAATTTTGAAATTGATGCTTCATCAAAGTTCAACTCTAGGAGTGGGGTCCCACTTTTTAGTATCCCCATTTTTTATTAGGATCATTAGACTTCTCATTATTGATGCAGGAGCATCTAGAAGAGCATCTGAGAAAAGGACTCCAGTGACTAAGAAGGAGAAGATGGTATCAAGACAAGTTGATTGGCAAGTTTTGAAGCCTATAATGGCTTATGACAGTGTTGGATTCAATAAACAATGTAAAAGTCATGATAAAGGTCTAAAGGTCAATATACAATGTAATAGGATAAAAAAATGCAATGTAATAGTTGATAAATGCAATGTAATGGGGTGATAGAGTCATTTGGGTAGTTTTCATATTTAGAGGCATTCAATAAATACATTGGACCATGTATAGGTTGGTGGGATAAGCTAGGGAAATCAGAATGTTCATAAAAGCAAAGTTTAAAATTTAAATTTTAAATGTAAACGGTCACATAAGCATTTTGGAGGGAATTAGTAATTAAAGGGTTTTTAGATTTAGTTAAACCACCAACTACCTAGAATCAGTTGGGACAGGTGTAGGAAAATTTATTAAATAATCAATGTACCTTTGGTACGAAAGTGGGGAAGTAGAAAAGAAGACAGTAAACTCTGGCTGTATGGTATTGTCTCAGATAGCAAGAAATAAAGCATTGATTTGGTACTGTTTCATTGATCAATTTAATTCTTCATTTCTTAGACTATCATAAATATGAATTAGAAATTTGATTTGGTTCCATTCACTCATCATTGAATTATTTCCACTCTGGTTTGAGACAGTTTGCACGACTAACAGTCCATTTATTGGCAGTCTTCTTCTAAATTTCTGTGACAGTTTTGTTTTTCCTTTAAGAAATGACCATCCCATGAGATTGTTGGGCCCTGACTTCATGGGATGGATTATATTAACATGTAAATTAAGATACTAACCCTTGAAATGCAGCACTAGTGCTAAATAATTGAGTTTCTGCAGAAAAGGCAATGAGTTTGGAGAAGAACAATGAAGTGTTCCTTAATGGATTGATAGGTGTGGTGTAGCAGCGAGTAATCTGCTTGAACAAGAGGGGAGTTTTATGTTTTGAGATGTCCTAGGGCATCAAAGTGAAGGTGTTTAAACCATTAGTTGGTCTTCAAAAGGTGTGGAGATAGGTGTTTGTGAAAACCCTATGAAACAAGGGTTTCAAGGTCTTAAAGTGAGGTTTTGAGGGATTTAAGTGGTGTAAGTAAGAGATCTTTGAGATTTGGTCATATTTTGTCATATTATAACTCTTTTAGAATTTTGGAGTGGAAAGGAGTGCAAGAAAGCATAGTTTCTTTGTAAAGTGCTTATTTTTTATGCCATTTGAAGGGCACATTGTGAAGGAAGTCTAATCTGATACAAAGAAGTCTATATTGAAAATTTTATATGTTGTGTAACCCTAAAAAGGGTATCTAAAAATATAGTTTTTTCCTTGATTTGTTTGAGAAAAGTCAGAGAAAACATGTGAAAACTGGTTCAGCAGAGCTAATAGGGGCTCATAGGGCTAGAAGGTAGATTTGAGGGTTTTGTCTATTGGGTGTTGCAAAGACTATCAAAACTGATTGATTCTTGTTTAAAACATATATTTTACATCATTTGTGTCCACCTTAGTCATTTGGAGGAAAGGTTGTGTGATTTGAGGGTATTTAGCCATAGGTGAGCCTAAAGGGCTAGTGGGGTTATTGGGCTATTGAAGAGACATTTACATTATTTCACCACTTCTACTAACCACTCTACATCAATTATGCCTCTAGTCTTAGGAACTCCTAATCCCTTAATTGGGGTTGGCACAACAATTTCCCAATGCTTAAGAGCACTAATTTAGAGGGACAAATGAGGGATTTTGCTATAGCCTTTTGTTAATGAGGTCAATGCATAAGTTTCGATAGCTGTGCATATCTGGTTCCAACACCTAACCCTTGAAGAGGCTTGATTTTTGAATAGTTGTGCATTGCACTCCAACTAGATACCCTAGAGGGTAACCTTGGCCATAAATTCCAAAGCCTGCTAAGATCTTTAGAGCCAACTATCTAGGTGCTTATAAGTGTCCTTACTGAAGGAAGCATGACCCATGCCAGCCCCATCATATCAAAAGACTTAAACATATTTTTGGGGAAAATGGACAATGAAGCAAAATACGGGCCATTGATTTGTCTGCTTGACAGCATAAGCTGTACCTAGATGGTCGTGGAAACTTCTCTTGATTAAATTATCATGATTTAACAATTTTTGAGAGAAGCTCACCATCTAAGGCATTCCATTTTGGAGGCCCTCCCTTGTACCAAAACAACCTTTGAGACTAATGTTCTAGTGTAAGGAAACACCCATTCTTCAAAAGAGAGTAACATGGGAAAACTTAATAGACCCGATGCAGAGCCCTCCACTATCACCCTAAGGAGATCAACTCAACTTGAGGATTCAACAAACTACTTGGAATCCACTCAAGGAATTAACCTCACTTAGAGATCAAATAAAGTTCTCTGACTTGGTAGATCACTTCCACATCCATACTTATGAGTTCATTATCTCAATTCCTCAATCCAATCTTATCAAACTTTAAATACCCTCCTGGGTCACCTAGTGCACCTAGTGTACCTAATGCCTCCAACATACCAAATATCCAACCAAACTCCTTCCACTGATTCCAACACCTTGTATCACCTTAACATGGTCTATCTACCATGATCCAACTCTCCACCAACTCCCAACAACTCACCTTTCACCATTTTGCACTTTAGCCCTTTCTAGACCTGGCTAGTAGCCTTGTCAATACCGAAATCTTCAAATTTCATGAAACTTTCCCAAACACCCTAGTAATGTCTTTATATTTTCTAATACCCTTTTCATATTTATTTAACCCCTATCAACCTCAAGCTTTCATCTCTTGACTGGTGAACCTTTCTACTATTGATTGCCCTCTTTCCTAGGCCTAATTAGCCCCCTTTATCAAAGCAACCCTATACTCCACTACTCTCCAAGACTCTATGACCTTAAACAATCTTATATTAGGATTCCAAACCACCAATTTTTGACTTTTTCTAGTCACACCACTCACCCAACTCTCAAACCATTAACCCCGTGTTCCTAGGGTCATAAATCTAGGGCTTTGTGGCAAATGTCCTTCCCGGCAACACACAAGTTTAAATATGGTTCAAAAAATCTCCAATACATCCACCTAGTCATATTATAACATGCATCACATTCTTACTCTAGCCATCAGATCACTCCTGTCCACCATTTGGTGCTTTTCCAATACACCTTACCACTGTGCATTCACCAGTCCCTTGTTGTTCCTTCTCTTCCTTCACTTTCCCTGCAAACAAGCATCAATCCCATGACATCTATATTACAACATCTGACTTCTCCCACCAATCACAGAAGTCACATTGGTGGGAGAGTCATTTCACTTGGTGAAAGACAACTCAACTCGCTGTTTACAGTGGTAAATCTGAACACTGTTGATACACCAGTCAATGTTGACTTGATCTAAAACCAAAACAAAAAAAAGTTAAGGGCATAAAAACGTAGCAATAATACCAGTTAATGTATCACATTTCCCTTTAACCAACTTCACATTAGTATTAAACTATAATAAACTTCAAATATCTTGGCTGTCTGCTATGACCAGTCTATGTTCCTATACCAGAGAGTTCCTGGTATTACCAGTGATAGAACAATGCAAAGGCAATACAAAACAAGTGAAATAAAACAAAATGAAATGTCTCAACCCAAAGCAATCCTTATTTTCATTGTCACCAAACACAACAGTTTACTGTTGTTGACTGTACCCGTAGGGACAGTGAGACACAGAGTTGCAGGAAATTTAATTCTTATTCATCATGAACTCGTTTCTCCATTTCATATTACATAGCAGATCATACTCCCTCCTCTCTCCCCTTGGATCTACCACCAAATAAACATAAATCTCCCAAATAAACTGACAACAACCTTGTAACTATCCCTAACTATCATCATAACTGACTGTTAACAGTGTAAACAAGAAAAATGTTGTCAAGTTGACAACAAAGTTGTCAACTCGACACCATAAACATATAGTGCTAAAACTTAAAAATTCTAAAGGTTTTAATGATAACCTTTATCACCTTATAACCTCTACTAACCCAACTAGCCCCATTAAGCCCATTTGGCTTATATTGCCAACATTGGCAATTTTTACAAATATTGCACTTTTAGTGCCTATGACAATATTTAGAGGCTTTAATAGCCTTGTTACATATTTTAAGACCCCTATAGATCATTTTCAACAACCACTAACCTAGGATCAACCATGAGAATTCTTATTACATGTTTTAATGACCCTTGAAGGCCATTTGTCTTCAACACCTCCCAGGGATCCATTAGTGACCCCATTGCTCTTCCTGCCTCTTGGATTTGACCTTGGTGCTCCTGCACCAAGACCCCAGAGGGGTGCCCATTCCATCTAGCATAATCCCGACAATCCAAACTAGAGATAACTATCATCCAAATGGACTCAATCATACTAGAAACTCTTCCCTATTCATAATGTATGACTGTGCACTGCACTTTCCTACAAAAATAGAAAGTCTCTATTCTATCTCTAACAAGCATTGAAATCATAGATCAACCAGAGATCAAAACAGCACTAGAAGTAGAGATATACTAAAGCTAGAGTACCTCTTTTTAAACTATTAATACTTATGGTAAACTGAAATGTGATGACAAACCTGTAAAAAATTGTTAAAATTAAGCAGGCAAGCATTTTTTATTTTATTTTAAAATATATGTTGGATTCTTTTATTTTGATGATAAATTTTGATGGTGCATTTTTTATTTTATTTTAAAATATATGTTGGATTCTTTTATTACCATAACAACATACTAGTTGACAATGCTAAAAAATTCAAAATAGAATTGAATGAATAGAGCCTCTTACCTGATTTGAATCCATAAAATTATGGACATTCCATGTAGAAACTATAGGCTTAACAAAAGTGGCCAACTGTGATACTGTCTCAGCCAGTCCATCCATACGCGCAGCAAAGGCAGCCAACTGGGATACTTTCTCAGTGAGTCCATGTATGTAATTCATTGTTTGTTCATACCCATCATTTGAGCTAAAATGATCTGCAGAGGCTATTACATGACGTGCAATAGATGGCTGTGAGATCTCATTTGATGGACTAGATTTCCAACTCATATTGTTGTTCGATCTAGGATCTAATGTTTCCATATAATTAACAATTTCTTCTACACTTGCTTCTTTGTTATTATTTTCCATCTACAATACAACATTAATATCAACAAATAGTTAGTTCAATAAATAATTCCAATAAATATTCACATAAATTGAACCAAAAAATTAGGCACTTACTCCAAATTTGTCCTTTTTAGCCTACAACCCGCCTCGGCCAAATGTGTATCCAGCTGTTACATTATCTCTTGCTCTCTTGCCTCTACAACTTTTAATCAAATATTCTTCAAAACTCATGCTTTCTTTCAATGCCTCCCATTGTCTAGGAGATAGAGTAGATTGTAACCTGTCTTTCCCATCCATGATAGTTTTTCTGCAAGTGTATCTAAAATTATTCATCAAAATTCTCATTTTTTTCTTGTAATATCTTCGAGAGATTTTTCCACCAGTAGTCTCGAAATTATTTTCCATCTTTTGTATGACAATTTCCACATTTTGTGGATCTTGATCTGCAAAGTTTGCCTTGCAAATATCCAAATGGGTTCTGCATCACATGCCCAACTCAGAGGCCCACCTTGCAACATTTTTCCCAATGGGCTTGCCATCTCTTGATACCTCAACCAAGAATGGCTTCTTGCCTTCTAATTTTCACTGTTTTGCATCCCTCTCTGTAGATCTATATAAATTTTGACTCAATCTTCTCTTTTTGACAAAAGCAGGCACATCTTCCATATTTAAACCGCTGCCAATATTTTTTTCTGATTTATTAGTTCCATCAAAAGATGTAATAGGTACATTGGATGCAAGCAATATCTCTTCATTCCTTTCAGCAACTTGAAGTTCACCATTTTTACCCACATTAAGTGTGTCATGAGTAGTTATATCACTACCTATCTTTGTAGACTTTTCCTCAAAGACATCCTTTATCACTCTTGCAAAAAGCTTTTGCATATTTTCTATTCCTTGACTCCCATGTTTTTCAATAATCTCTTTGAGACTTTGTGTTAAAAGATCTTCGTGATGTTGTGCATCACCATGTTCTATATCTAATTGTGCATCACCATGTACTTTATCAAGATGCACATCACTATGCATTATACCTGGCTGCACATCATCACAATTATTGTTTCCACCAAGTGCATGTGCTGTTGAATCACAAATTCATTGGCTTCTACGAGTTGTCGGCACTCTATCTTTGATTTCCTTTTGTTTTCCTTTTTCATTTCCTATGCAGTTTGTTTCTTTCCTATATAACCAAAAACATCATATTATATCTTGTATACATAAAGCTCAAGCCTATAAATTTTCAGTAAACACTATTAAACAATAACATACTACTCACTGGATTTACAACTTACCTGTTTGTTAATCCAAGCTGTGACAAATATTCATTATTCCTTGCCACACATTTTCTACAAAACTTCTCGTACTCTGTCAATAGAATTTTAGCATTCTCACCACTATCATCTAATTTGGGCCTCACATTCTTTCTCCTCATTTCCTGAAATCCAAATAAGTGATAATATATAAATTAGTAACTTGAATCAAAATGTAAACAAAAGATATTTTAGTATTATATGACACTATCAAAGAATATAGATTATTGTTCTTATGAATTCATAGAACTTTTTAGATCATCAGTGAAAATTATCTGCAAATATCTATTACAGGTAGGGATTGGTGAATTCACACATCTTGTCATGAGACCATTTATCTTATACACTTTAGGACATTAGGAGGCATCAAACATCTATTACACTACTTTCCATCCACTTAGAATCACAATACTGGCTTCTCACTTCACTTCAATGAGGGTAACTAAGCCTACTAGCCATGTCTACCCAGGTTTAGGGATTCAACATCCAATAACAAAATTTGGAGACCAAAAAAAAACCATATGGGATACCTTTTGACATTTTATAATTCATATTCAAAGATGACACCAAGAGCAATTGAGACCTCTGATCACAAACTAACTGTTGCAAGGCTTTTAAGGCCTAATTAGGCCACTATTGCACAACAACTACCCCCAAATTACACCATAAAACTAAACCAACACCATGGAGAGGTGGAAAGGAACTTTAAAACAAGGAATCCATGGGTTTACAGTGCCTAAATGCCTCAGGATTACACCAGGTTTAGAAAATGCACTCACAGTCATGAAAACTAGTCATTTTCCACCCCAAATCATACCTAGGGCATCAAACCATTGTCACCAATCATCAAATCTCACTTCAAAACCTCTAGAATAAGATAGAGGACACCGAGACCTTCCAATTCTCCCATTTTGGCAATTTTCCAATGGTGAATTTAGGAAATATGAAAGATTTTCTGTCAGAAACCTTGTTGAAGAGGGTTTTCAGACTGTTTTCACTAAAATTCTTCTAAATTTCTACTCTCTTCACCAATTCGCCTCAAACCACCTACACACAAAATTTAACTCATCCCTATTTCAATATATGTAGGGCTTGAGGTGAGATAATGTATGGCCAATTAACAGAAATTGAATGAACAGTGAGTTTTTAGTTTGAAAATCAGAAAATCAGAAAATCAGCATAATTCCCTATTAATATTTGATTGACATTATTATTCTATTATAGATACCAGAGATTGAGAAATGAGGTTCCTTAATTTATAACAGGCTCAATAGACAAGCAACCTATTTTAGAAACTCCAGGGGAGGTAAAGCACCAACATTTTCTATAAATCATGTTTTACTTAAATTTTATTTAAAGGATAAAGAATTTTAGGCCCTAAAACTTCTCTAGTCTATTGGGAAAGAATATTCAACATTGTACCCAATACACATTTCCATTAAAATAATTAAAATGTAAAGAAATATTGTTGTTGCTAAGATGTATTATGTTTTCATGCTTCCAGGTGTTTGCGTTGAGGAAACTGCTTCCTACAACATCTACTTATGATTTTAATATACATGTAAGTCCCACTATAACTGGCTCCTTGATAAATCTCTAGATCCTTTGATAAGTTTTATTTTTTTGTATTATTTTCTTTTACTTTATTTTTTACAATGCAAAGTAAGAGAAACCCAAATTATTGGATCCTTAGTTTCTGAATTCTAGCATCCTTGAAAACAAAATGAAGCTTAGATCATCAGAATCAGATGCCTAATTACTAATTAGAAAAGTAGTACATGATTCAACAACAAAACCTACCATATACAGCTCAATGAAGCAGAACAAGTCTCACAGGAAATCCCTGATAGAAGAGTAGTGACTGGGTAACATTTTCAATGGAACCAAAGAAAGAGTTTTTTGGACATTGACTATTGATGAGAAATTTTTCATTCTTGGCTTGAGTATCATTATGAAAATGGACTAAATCAATGTGTAAAGTTATTATAGAATTAAATGCTCCATCCCCATGGTGAAGATATTGTAGAATTAAACGGTTTTCACATATTTTCATGGAGGATAGTGGTCATAGTATTAATAAGAAGGTCCATGTTCTCAAACATAAACACAGTTTTAAAACAACTTAAAAGACTTTAATAATAGTTCATGAAATGGGGCTCATCAATAATCATCTGCACTGCCAGCAAGGTCCAATTCTTGATCACTCATGTCTGCATCTACTAGATCTACTTCATCATCATCATCTGTGGCATGCAATACATTCTCTCTTATAGTCTCTTCACTAGTAATCAAAATATCTTCTTGAAACAGTCCATCATCATCTTCATCCACTTCTTCGAATGTTTCTTGTAGATTAATATATTGCCCATCAGGACTTAAATCAACAACTTCCATGAATTTCCATTTTTAACGAGACTCTGTTTGAATGACATATGACCATCCTGGGCTTCTTACATCATCAATTAGAAATGATTGGTTGATTTGAAAAGGGAAAACATATGGCTCATCCATCTCTGATAAGAATTGCCCTATATTAGCACGTATAAATCCATACTCATCAAATTGTACTGCGGATGGTCGGATCCACTTACATTTTAACAATATAGGACTATTTTCACCAAAATCTACTTGAATAATTTCTTGGATGAATCCAACATAGAATTTCTTCTCGGTTTCATGATGAAACTTAGCACTAACAACACAATCACAATTTATCTTTCCTTTGTCTTTTTGCTCTACCCTTAAATGACTACCATAGGCCCACATGCCATTAAATCGCATAGCCCATAAATGTGGAGATTGTGAAAGCTCACTTTCCTCTATTTTTATATGTTGACCTTCTTGTTTTGCATCATGAACAGCACTGGCAATCCATTCTTCAAATTTTGGAAAAGTATCACCTCCAACCAAACTATGATGTTTGCACTTTTGAGGTCGATGTTGCAAGAAACTTTGATTTTCTTCCTCATATTTTCTACATACAACATTAATGACATAGTAAGATTAATAATATAAATGTGTAATACATATGAGTAAATAAACAACTGTGTAGAATGTTTTACCTATGCCATGTATCAAATGAAGATGTGTTTTGAAGAATAAATGCATGCAATGTACTTCTTTCCTGATGTGATAGCTTGAAGCGGCATCCATTGCCCTCTAATACTTCACCTACATCTCTCTCATCTTCATCATCATCCCATACATGTCGATTCACATTTTCAAAATCCTTCATATATTCTTTACAAAATCCCATGACCTCTTGCATTGAATATCCCTCAGCCATGCTGCCTTCTAGTTTTTCCCTAGTACGAACAAATTGTTTCAAAACCTTCATATATCATTCTATAGGATACATCCATCTTGTTCTTACTGGACCGCAATGCTCTAGTTCATATTCTAGATGTATCAAAAGATGCATAGAGATGTTAAAGATTGTTGGTGGAAATTCCCATTCTAGAAGACAAAGAACTTCAACAACCTCCTCCCTCAAACTGTCAAAGTTTGATGGATCTGCTACATGTGAACGCATTCTCTTAAGTATTAGCCCCAACCTTATGATTGCCAATCTTGGCCCTTTTTCCAAACCCAATATATTAACCACAATTGGTAAAATGTTCTCGATTATCACATGATAATCATGGGTCTTTAGGCCTCTTAAGCTATTAATGCCAATTTGGCTTCTAATGGTAGTACTTACATATCCTATAGGAAAGCGAGTCTGAGACATCAACTGTAAGAATTGTGCACGTTGTTCTTTTGTCCAAACATAGGGAGTACTAGGTTTTCCATATTTTTCACCATCATATTTTTCAACCCAAAGATTTCAATGAATCTTTAAATCTTGAAAGTCTTCGCGTGATGAAATAGTATCAAAAGCACCAAAAAGAGTTTCTATAATAGCATAGGCTATATTTTTCTCTATATGCATAAAGTCAACAGTGTGCCTGATGGTTATATCCTTGAAGTATGGAAAATTATAGAATATGCACAACCTTTTTACACTGCTTTGATTACATGGATCATATCTGCTACCAGGAACACCACCATTTGTAATAAATGACATTCTTTTTTTTCCATTGTCAACAATGCAATCACCTGTTATTGCCAAAGGTGCTTCACGATTCTCTTCTTCACCATTGAAACGTGTTTTTTGTTGACGATATGGATGATCCACTTTTAGATAAGCACGATGTCCATAATAAATACACTTACGCAAACTTCTTGAGTGCCTCACAAAATCCTTAAAGTTACAAGCTGGACAACCATGATATCCATGAACGGTGAGACCAGACAATGTACCATATGCAGGAAGATCATGAATTGTAACCAATAAGGAAGCTCTTCAAGTGAATTTGATTGAATGACCATCCCTTAAAGATTGAATTGCTTCAACTCCTGTCCACAATTCCATTAGCTCATCATATAGTGGCTCTAGATAAGCATCTATTGTATCTAAAGTCACACTTTTCTTTCCTGGTATAATCAATGATAACATCAAGAAAAATGGTTTGGTTACTAGCCATGGAGGCAAATTATAATTTAATAAAAAAATAGGCCAAGTTGACCATTTTGTACTTTGATCTAAGAATGGGTTCACTCCATCTAGAGCCAAACCCAACCTTATGTTACAAGGATCTTGAGAAAAATTGGGCCATTTGTTATCAAACTCCATCCACATATTAGAATCAGGCACATGTCGTTGTTTCCCATCAGTGCTCTTATTTAGAGCATGCCACTGCATAAGCTGAGCAATGTCTCTACACCGATACATTTGTAGTAATTATAGGATTATCGAAAAGTGGCGAAGAACTTTTCTAGGGACCACAGCTAATTTCAATCCTTTCCTGTACCTTGCTTCATGACATTTTGGACATTCAATATCATTTGCAAGATTTTTGTGAAATAATACACAACCATTCACACGTGTGGATATTATCATACCCCAATCTGAGCTTACTGATTTGCCTTTTACACTGACTTCATTTTGTTGGCAATGTGGAGTCAGCAAGTAGCAATGAACATAATAATGCCAACAACTGATCTACACTCTCATTTGTCCAACCATGCACCACTTGCAAGTTAAGAATTTGAAGGATTGTTGTCAAATGACTTTACTTGAAATCAGCATACACAGGCTTTAAAGCATCCTCCATTGCCTTGGCCCAATCATCGTCTAAACCCTTGTTCAACATTCTATTGACTTCAAACCCTTCATCTAGCTTTATTGTGCCTTCATCTATGTTCGGTGCCACTTCATCTATGTTTGGTGCCACTTCATCTATGTTTGCTGCCTCTTCACCTCTCACATTTAGCAATTCTATCATATCTTTGTAATAGTTATAAGCCCAAGGGCTTATACCACTATGCCCATGTCTTATCATATGTCAATAAATAACATTTCTATTTTTCATTTTTCCACCAAGACAGTTATTACATGGACATGGATATTTTTCCACATCCCTCTCATCAGCTACTCTCTCATCATATGCATGATATTGATCTGTAGTCAACCTTCTTTGCTGATCCATTTGTAATATTCTGCATTCTAGTATTAAATTAGAATCTGATTTCAAGATAGCGAAAAATAAATCTAAAAACAAAATCAAATAAAGCATAAAAAACAGTGATAAAGTATGTTTCAAAGCATAAAAAGCAGCAAAGTTTTGAATTACCTTTGAATTAATTGCAGAAGGTGTCCCCAAATTTGTCCTTTCTTCAAAGAGGCCTAATGACATCAATTTTTTTATGAACAGTGAATTCTTTGCCTGTCTTTCAATAAGTCTCTGAGTCCTCTCCAAACAAGCTTTATCACCCATGCAAGTAGCCACTACAGTTATATGCACCTAAAATAAAAAATTTCAAATACACACATCAGATAATTAAAGACACTATAACCTATTAAAAAAACAACATAAATAAGAAGTTGAACAAAAGAAATTTTATGGTTATTAATATATATATATATATATATATATATATATATATATATATATATATATATATATATATATATATATATATATATATATATATATATATATATATATATATATATATATATATATATATATATATATATATATCACTAAACCATGTCAAGGATCATGATAAGTGATCTCCATGATTTTGGCATGGGGTTTGTCGGTTCTCCATGATTTTGGGATCTGGGCTACTATGGTTATTAGCAAACTTATGCTCCTCAAGTCAATGTGACATGTGTGTCTTTGGATGATATTCTTTAGCTTGATGATCTCTTCTATGTTTCTACTTTCTAGTTTAATTAGTAGTTTTGTTTTTTCAGTTTCTTGTATGGCTAAGATACAGTGTATCATTGAGTTTGATGATCAGCAAGTGATCATTACAAAAATTAGTCTTGAATGAAGAAATATTAGGAGGTTGCCTTTATAGACTACTTGCCGATCCAGTTGAGCAGGCATTACAAGATGCCATGATAGAGCATCCTTCCAACTTTGCAGGGATAGTTTTCAAAACCTACTATGGAAGCAGCAATCGATTCTATGCATGGAACTGATAGGAAAATTGAAGGATACACTGACAAATTTATTGTTTAAGATTGAGGAATACCCCAAAAATTTTATATAACACTGAAAGAGGGAGTTCACCTAAATGATTCTAATTAACCTAAGAAGATATCTGTAAATATGAGTTCTAGACATACAATTGATTACGTTGGCATGCAAACTAATAGTTAACAATCACATTCTCAAATGTTTTCTAGTCATTTGGGGGAGTTGGAGCTGGCAAGGGCCCAGGACTACAAGATTTTCTGTTGTGGTTGTGGTGTCTACAGGGTATGAAACTTATGTAAACAAGTTGATTTTCTTCCTAGAATAATAAATTATGAATATTATTTTTACTGGAAACAACAATAAGTGTTATCCCTTCTCTAGTTATTGTGTGTAATTTGAGTCCAAACACTAAACCCCTTTCCTATGATAGCATTGCTATTCAAAAGGATACCAATAAAAAAAGAGGGAAAATCATTGAAATCTCCAGAAATTCAGAATATCAAACATTTCAGAAATAGTCTATTCACTAGATGCTAGTCAAAGATTAAAAGCTTACACTCAATCTACTGAGAGTCTTTCATCACTAACATGACATTAACATAGCATATGACATGTTTTATCCAAGAAATTCTAGGTTCTTAGCTAAACCTACTAACCCCACTAGCATGGAAGGGCATGCACATTTAGGAACATGGAAAAATTGTACCCCTGCAACCTCTATCTCCATATAAGCTTGTCGTAAGTTTAACAAGTTCAAAAACATTCACTTAGCATCCATAATGTGGAAGGTCAACAATTGTTCATATACAATTCCTTAGTTTTTATTCAAAACTGCCTACTAGGTCAATAAGCCCAATTAGCCCTCTACTTGCTATTTTTCACCATTTTCTCTTAAAATGCCTTAATGACCCCCAAAAATAACTTGG
The DNA here is from genome assembly GCA_027943335.1 of Chamaecyparis obtusa. Taxonomy (NCBI): domain Eukaryota; kingdom Viridiplantae; phylum Streptophyta; class Pinopsida; order Cupressales; family Cupressaceae; genus Chamaecyparis; species Chamaecyparis obtusa. The sequence continues at coordinate 116,670 of BSBK01011243.1, read as the reverse complement.
TTGAGGGATACCCTTTTGGATTCTCTATAAGATTTTGTTGGTCTTGATTCCTCAATTGGACCGTATGAGCCAATGCACAAAAGTAGGGTTTGTAGAGGGTTTGTAGCCTATAACAGAGACAGTGACAAAATCAACTCCCACACATGCAAATCAACTAGGAACCTCGAGATGAGTGTTTGAACATATCAAATACTACTCAGCCTGCAACTTTGCTTCACACTCTAAGGACCCACGTGCTCAAATTCACAATCTACTAGTGCATTTGGAGCTCACTGTTATAGTTATGCATACACAATCAGGAGCTAGGGCTTGCTATTAAAAATAGGAGGAGGTATTGTACAGCTCTATAGCCACATGTTTTGGAAAGCTAAATGAGTGTACTTTATGATTCTAAAACCTATTTACAATTCCTTGGGTCAATTTTTAAGTGATAAGCAATTTAACACTAGACAGTCACTTCCAGAACAGCAAGCAGGTCATTTTAAGATCATTTTTATAGCTCACTCAAATGAACCCAAATCCTGAAACCCAAAACTAGAAAGATTTAGCAAATGACTAATACTTCAAATTTCATGCATCACAGTTGCAGGAATGCTTCCGATTTCACACATGCAAGAGAAAAACATCAAAATTTCACTCCAACAGAACTTTCTATTCACTTCTCATCCATACAATGATGTTACTCAAAGCTTCATAACACTAAAAGAAAGCTTTCCTATCAATTTGGGTCATTAATGAGCCATTGAGAGCTCATGGAGGACAAATGCTATGAAAGTTGCACAATTTTTGCAAAAAGTTGCAACTATGTAAATTTTGTTGCATATTTCTCTCCACCCATGAAACTAAAGCATCTAATGAATGCCCTCGACCCAAAATGATAGAAGACAACTTATTTACTCACAACTACTTTAACCAACTAGGCATCATAAAGACACCTTATCACACTTAACTTTACAAGTGACCCTAGTGTACCTAGGTGCCCACTTGGAGTTCAAACTCACTTTATTGACTCCTTGGTGCAGAGCACCTAGCAAATAGGAATGAATTTGATTGGTTTGTGAGCAAGCATGTCATTTTGTGTTGTTGTGATGTCATGTTCATAGATTGAAGCCATCGGGATGCCTGTAAGGGCCAAATTGCCCAAGAGTCAAAGGAAGTCAACGATTGGTCAAAATAGGTCAAACTCATGTAGAAGGGGTTTATTATGTTTACTTAGTCATTTCATGCATATTGGAATTGATTTGGGGTCATAAAAGTAGTCCTTGAGCAAAAATGCAACTTGGTGCAAAAGTTGCTTGCAACTTTGAAATGCAACTTGGTGCAAAAGTTGCTTGCAACTTTGAAAAGTTGCAAAAGTTGCATTTTGCAACTTTTTCTTGCAACTTTGAAATTGAATTGGTTATGGCATTTAACCAATCCCAAATTGCTATATGAGCAATTGGAAATGTTTTTCAGATGGTTAATGAAGTAATTGAAGGATTTTTGCAATTACCCTGCTATTGTACATACTGTAACTGTGTTAATTCTCTGATGGTACGACTCTGTACGACCTGTATGGATTGGGAGTGATGTTTTGATCTTATAGTTAGATAGAGTTTTATTTTCTCTTTCAAGTGCACTTTGAATCATTATCTAACTCTAGATACTTTTCAAGTTATACCAGTTTTAAGGTCACTGCCTGGCAATCAATAGGCTTTAGACCTGATAGAGGGAAAATGCTTGGAACTGTGGAATCCACCAATGGATCTTGATGAAACTTTGGGGATTCCTAGTTCCATGGCAGTCCTAAATAATTGTATAGTTTTTATTCCATTCTCAAAGGTCCTTCTAATTTTAAAATGAAGCCCTAGGCTAGCTAAGTGAGGAACAGTGAGCCAGGGTCAGACAGACAGTTAATTTCTTGGCCACATTCACGATTGATTTCATGAAACTAATGATATGGTTGGATAGGGTGTTGAAATACCTTTCTAATGGTATATGGTGCAGGTGTTTTGGTGATGTTTTGATAGGCCTTTGAAGTGGAAAATTGTTTGCAGGTCTGAAGCGTTGGAGACAAGCCCTGAACTAGGGCCTAGTAGTTTTGTACGTTGTGAGTGTGGAAAAGAACTAAAACTTTGGCATTTGGAAGACCAAAAGGAGTGGTTTAAGATTTCCTAATTTTTTTATGGAGTTGTTTGAGATTTTTGAGAAATAAAACTTAAAGTTGGTGAAATTGTCACAGGAAAACCCTTGCTACACTGCCCTCAACTAGGGCCTGATGGTAGAGAGGGCTAGGGGTGTGATAGAAGTTTATAATTTTGGATTTGGGGAGGCAAGACATAGTACTTGAAGATTCCAATACATGTTGGTGAGGTCATTAAGGGGAATTACAAACTAAGACCCAAAAATAGTCATACTACCAGTTAGGAAACCTGTTAGTGTTTACACTATTTGGAATAGTATCAAGGGTACTTAATGTCTGCATGTACTTGCTAGAGAAGATGTCAGAGGTGGATTTGGGGATTAGTGAAAGGTGTTAGGGGTCTTATGGGTAACTTGGAAGTATAAACATAGCAGGAGGTAAAGGGACTTGAAGAAGTGTTGTAGAGTCCTTAGTAAAGAAGGGCTAGTTGATGAGATTGGGGTAAGAATCCACATTAAAGAAGTCATCATACCTTTGAGGTAGGTGATAGGGTAGGACTTAGGAATTCCTTGGGTGGATGAATAAGGGATCCATTGGATCGACCTAGGAAGATTAGATAACAAAGTGTGAAAGGTAACCCTTGTACCTAGAACCCTCTGCATCACTCCTATTGACAACTAAGGTCCTAATCCACATGGATTGACCCTTAACAACACCTACACACACTTGTATCAATTAACCATCAAAATCAGCCATCAAGTATCAATCAAGCCAACCTGCAATTATGTGTGCTCTGTTTTAAATATGCTTTAATTCAGAATATCAAACATTCAGAATACCACAGATACCAAGGTAGCTTGTTTACCTCAGTGAAACAACTTAGCAATCCCCAAGATAGTGAGATCTCAATCTAAAATTGCAATGGTATAGTCCAAGATTGCATCATAATGTTGAGAAAAAAACACAATTGGATGAAGAGCGATTTCATCTTCCCAAACATAATTTAGCATCAAATTCATGTCATGGATCAAATTTAGACATGAAATTTCAGTTCCATCCCTTTGGCATTTCCTTCTAAGAGCTTGAGAGTAGGTCATTAATACCATATACAATGAATTTGATATTAAGCTTTTACTCATTTTCTTCTTTGACACCATGTCTATCAATGAAGAACTTGTAGTTGAACATACCACAGTTGTAAATGAGCTTGTACAAGAAGAGGTTATATGTAATGCCCCCTTATGAGATTTCTTAAGGTTTTGACCATAGTTGTATGGGTATTCATACCCATACCCCTAGGATGCATACTGAGTACTGGTACATGTATCTTTTACCAGGTACTTAGTAGGGATCATCATAGCTAGGGACCTTGATTAAGATTTCTAATTTTTGTTTCAGTTTTTTGTTTGCAAATTAGCTTGTTGTTTATCAAGTTTATTTCAATATGGAATCACTAATTGATTTAAAACTTTGATATAATGATTGTATGACATTTCAATTTGTTTACCTAATCTTCAAAGATAATATTCAATAGTAAACTTTATCACTGTTCTTGTTTTGAAAACTCAATGTCATATTTGCAGATTTTCTATAAACTATTAAATTAAATATAATTTTTCCCTGATGTACCCAAAGTACCCTCATCTCCTATATTGAAAAAATATCCGTACCCACACCCATTCACATCTCCAAAGTACCCAAGTACCCCCATCTCCATGCAACCTTAGAACTTTTGACTAATTTCTTAAATTACAAGGGATTTCTCTCTTAATAGCTTACACCTAAATCTTAATTTGGCTATAATTGAATGTATTGTGTATGATTTGTGAATGTGTAAGTATCAATGTCTTGTTTTCTATGAACTAGACAAAAAAGAGATTGATTACTGCAAATGTCCTGTATCTTGATGTAATGCAAGAGTATATTGTCAAACAATATTCTGATATGATTCTTGATGATGATATAACTGCAATGTAATGGAGATTGCCTTTATTGATTCTATATTCGAAATGCTTCTGCAAAATAAAGGTTGGTGAAACAAAGACAAATCTGAATCTACATGAAATCATTTGTTTTATGCTGGTCTGGATAATTGCTGATGTAAATAAGTATTGATCTGATAAAGATCATGTTGATATCAATATCGATCACTATGTGAAAAGAATGGAATTATCAGATAGCTATGGATGACTACCCCTTTCTTGAATTTTTGATGTAGTATCTGATTTGTATATACAAGAGAAGTTAAAGGAGTTTTTGGTCGTTGGATAGTTTGGAAAGGGAAAGGAAGATTATAAAACATGGTGTAGAGGAATGTACCAAGAGGTGTTGAGGATCTCAATGTAAATGCTTTGAAGAAATCAATAAAATACATTAGTTCTTTGTTGCTTTAAGTCTGCTATAGAACAGTGAATGTTCTTTGTTCCTATCATTGTTTTGTGTAAAGTTTATTTGTTTTAATGCTTTCATCTTGATTCACCAAATGTATTAGAATGTTTTAAGGTACTTTTCATCAGAAGAAAGTCATTTGATAAAGGTTTTTGCAGCAGTAAATTAATTGACTGTCACTGTCATGTGACAGAGATAACATTCTAATATAAATTCAAGGATTTTACCCCTCCCACTACTGTAATGGATATGTGTATGCACCCTAAAATGGTCGCCTAGACTTTGGGCCTCATTTATTTGATTTATCAACCCTGAATCATTTTGATCAATAATCAATATTCTCAACATTATCAATTTCTTGATCAAATCTTAATTTCGATCATATATTGGATTTTTATCCTTGGGCTAACCATTTATCCTAAGTCTTTATTTAATTAAAAGGAATATTTCCTCCCCTTTCAATTAAATAAAAAGCCCCACTTTCCTCTTATCCTAAGTTGCACAAATAAAGCATTATTCCTATTTTATAAAAAGGGAAAAAGCACTTTTTGTCTCGCATGAGGCTCAAAAGTCAACACTTCACTCTCATTGGAGGATGTTTGTGCACATGGATTGCTCCTCTTTCAAGCTCCACCGCCGATTAAGACCTTTTGCCTCTTAATCTCCATGGTCCATTTCACCTCATTTCTTATAAAAGGAGAGCTCTCTCCTTCATTTGCATATCCATATTTTATGCTATTGTTATGCTGCAGGTTTTCTAGGTACATTTGGAGCTTTTTGAAGACATTGAAGACTTGTTGCTTTCATCATTTTAGTTGCATTTCATAATAGTTTTGCTTTCATAGTTGCATAATCATGACATTCTTAATATAGATTTTCTTTATGCAATAGATTAATCTCACATAGCTTAATTAGGAGGGATTGTAAGACTTGTACTTTCCTTTCATAGTTTAGTTTGCACTTTCCTTTCATAGATTAGATTTCTTTTCAAGCATTGCATTGTTATCATTTAGCATAGCTTGCACATTTGCATCTTCATCTTAGTTACATTGCATTGCATTTCATATTGGATTCTTGGAGATATTGGCATTGTTTCCCTTGTCTTCACTTGAATCTCTCATTGTGTGGTTGACTAGCAAGGTCACTTTCTTGTAGCTCTAGCTGAGAGCAAAACTCATAGTCCCTTGCAACTCCATGCATAGAGAGCTATGAGCCGCTTTGTGAGGCCTCACTCTTGAGTAACCTTGCATGTAATGGTTCATAGAAGTGCATATTTTAGTGTGTACATTTCTGGCGCCCACCGTGGGGCAGAGTAGATTAGCTTTGTCCCTTTAATTCTGCATTTTTTGTCATTTTCGGATTAATTTTCGGAAAAATCTGCGTCTCTGGTTTTCTGTCTCAGATTATCGCGCGACACTTCTCATAAATATCGCGCGATATACTTCCTGTCTTGGCGCGATAGTTCGCGCGAAAAAAGTATCGCACACCTATATTGAAGTCTATCGACTGGCATCGGGCGAAGTATCGCCTGGCATCGTGCGAAGTATCGCTCGACTGGGGAAGTATCGCCTGGCTATAGGAAGAAGTATCGCACGATACTGGTGAATTTTGAGGTATATCGCCTGATCTAACAGTGAACTATTTTGTATCTTGCAAGTTTCGGGTTCTTAGTTATCTTTTTGAAATTTTCTGAAATTTCCAGCGTTTTCAAATCCGTGCCACTCTGGAAAACGGGTGCCCATTTTTTTTTGAAATTTTGCAAATGGTATCAAAAGTTTAAGTGTGATATATCGTTGGAAAGGTCTTTCCGAGCCTAATCCAACCATGATGGTTTCATTTTCAGATTTTATCATTTGATCAGTTATTTTTGCAGATTATCTAATTTTTCATGTACTAATCATTGGTAGATTTTGGATTTTGATTCTCCTAACTCTTGTTGGTCTAACAAGTTGTGGTTGTAGGTGCTCTCATTACTTGAAATTTGTCAAAAAAATGCATGTCAAAGAGGGCTACTAACAGTTTTTGCAGGGCTGCCCAAGCATAAAAACAAAAAAAAAAAAATTTCATTTCTTGCTTGTTGTTATTTTCCTTTCATTTGTGGCATTTACTAATTGTATTAGGAATCTTAATACCTTGTGAAAGAGATCTTGAGGTGGTAGGAGAAGTATGCTCTTCACCTTTAGGTGAATCAGAAAATCTTGACCCATCTTAAGGTTTTGGAAGCAAGGGGGTAATTGATCTCTTTGCTTGGTGTGTTTGGGAAAGATTCTTGAGATAGGGGAGTATGCTCTTCACCCTTGTGGTGAATCAAAAACCTTGAACCTCAAGATTTGATCCATTTTTGTTTAGTTTAGGAATCCTTTAGCGGGCCTGCTCTTGAGCAATCAAGAGGAACGACTCAAGTGGGGACAACCTTGTCATCATTCTCCTTGGTGGCAAGTGATTCCAACTCACTATAATCTCAAGGCTATCAAGGACACCAAAAACCTTGATAGACATAACACTTGTCTTCGTTTGATGTGAGTAGCTCATGGGATTGCGACCATGGGGAAAACATTGAACAAGAATGCTTAAGGTACTCTTGAGGCCGCGAGGTCCTAGTCCTTTATGAGGAGCAAGAGGGGTGTTGTGAACGAAAATCCTTATTAAGAACCTTAGATTAGAAACTACCTTATTTAGCCGCTTATCTTCTTAGTGCAAGGATTGATCCAAGTGGTTTACCCGGATCACCTTAAGATACTCACCATATGTGTCCCTTTGGTTGTGTTGTTTGACACTTCCATGACAAAGCCAATATCTCTTGTGGGCAACCACTTGGTGTGAGGCAAGGGGGCATCAAGTTGTGGGCTAAGTTGGTAAGTATTGAGCCTTGTCTTGTAGGAAGGTATTGCTTGAAGTGTTCTCAAATGTGCTAAACCAATGTAAACGTTCTCAACATACAAACAATCGGTAGCATTCATAGGGTGCAATTTTATTTTTGATATCACAAGTGCTTGTCTTGGCAAGGTTGCTTTTGCCCTTGTTTCAAGTGTTTGAAGACATGTTTGATCCCATACTATTTTCAAACCTATCTAATTGCTATTGAATTTGTGATAGAAATCAGACATTTTCACCCTCACATTCGAAAACTTGAAATTAGACCTTAAAAAATCAAAATTTTGCACAAATTGGTCAAGATCAACATCAGTATCACATTAGCCAAAGAGAAATATCGCATTAGAAGGTTGTTCTTGGTGAGAAAGTTTATCTCTAGAATTGTGAGCTACATTCTTGGGAAATTATTGTACTCTTATTGTCCAAATAATTTTCATTTAATCTCAATTTCAATTATATTTTGGCCTAGCCCAACCTCCTGGTTCAAAAGTGCAAGGGTAGTCACCCTTTGATTTGAAGCACCTCTTTGACAGTGTTGGTAAAGCCCCTGCTTCTATCTTTTCATTTCTCTTTGGACAATAGAGAACTTTGATTATCCTAGTTTGGTGTTGACATTTTGTGAGGTCATCCTATTACCAGTCTTCCTTGGTCAGTCCAGATCTTAGATCCTAGGTGTTGTCATGTTGCTCAACATCTCAATGAACGTTATGGTATCAATTGCACAATATGGCTCTTAGTCTTCTTCTTTCTTCTCCATTTCCCATGTTCTTCTAAAGTCTTCTACTCCCATGGGAAATTCTTCTTCTTCTTCTTGATTCTTTTCCTCTTATTATCTAGTCTACTTTCTTCTATTCATCTCTTCTATTCATTTCTTCTATGTTTGAGTCCTCCTCTTCTAGAACCATGAATTTCAACTATCTTGTTAAGGAACCTCTCTTGAGAATAGATGATCTTGAACTCATTGCTCAATTTGAAGAGTATCTTTATTCCTCCAATAGTTCTTCTAAATATCTCATGGGTGACAAATTTATAGCAAAAATAAAAGAAAAGATGATTAAATCAGATGCCTTTGCTAGAATCATAAACATGATCATATCACGATCTTCTTCTTCCAAACATTCTTCATCATCTAAATCTTCTCATTCTTCTTCACCTTCCAAGTCTTATCATGACTCTTCCAGACATCATTCTCATTCTTCATATTCTAAGTCTTATCATGATTCTTCTAAACACTATTCACATTCTTCATCTTCCAAATCTTATCATGACTCTTCTAAACATCATTCGAATTCCTCATTATCCAAGTATTCTTCTTCCACTAGGTCTTCATTTTCCTCTTCTTCAAGATCTCATTCTTCTTCTACTTCTCCCAAGAGTCTTACTTCTCTTCAGAAGACATACCATAAAGAGCAACGTGATAGTCCTTGTGATGTCTCTTCCACAAAGAGTGACACACCTACCTTTGATGACTATGATGACTATGATGACTATGACGATGGACAATGTAGCAATACTTATGGCACCTCTATTCCTAAGAGTCCTCCTCGTCGTGTGCTTAGGCTTACTAAAGGGTCATCCTATTGGGTAGATTGTGATGGGGATCCATATGATTTTGATTTTGAGAGAAATTATGATAATTGTTGTGAACAATATGATACATCTACTTCTATTGAGGAAGAGAAAGCTTTCCGTGCTGATTATAAACGAAGATACTATGAGCATGTCTTGTCTAAAAACTCTCATGCTGAAAATAAAGATTACACTCTCCAGCAAGATCATGTTAATGCTGAACCTTTGTCTTGTGATGGTCCCCTTCCATCTGCCACTTCCTCCAATATCCACACATCTCCTAAAGCTGCTAAGTCTTCTAAATCTTTCACAAATCTTTCATCCAACAAAGATCCTAAGACTTTCCATGCGGTTCCCTATAGTTATCCTCAAGGGCCACCTCTTAAAGATACTCAAGATAACCTTCACTTGGCTGCAAATACTTCCAATAATGCTAAACCTAAAGAGCCTAAGCCTTTATATGCTACAATTCCTACTTCAACTAGTCCTTCGCCATCTCTTCCAAAGTCTTCCATACAATTCCAACATGCTTCCTTGTCCTTAGAAGTGGCTCCATGTCAAGAGGACTCTAAAAATGATAAAGAAAAGAACATAAAAAAAGATCAAGATCAAGAACCCTCCATATCATCCAATTCTCTTCATGATGTATCTTCTCCATTGCATGGTTCTTTTGATCCTCTACGCTCTTCCACATTCATTCCACCATATCCTAAGCAAGATCAAGCTACTACTTACACCATTGAGCTTATTGATAATCAAAATAACCTTACCACACTTGCACTTTCCAAAGATGATACTTCCATTAAGGTTATTAAAAATGGTGTCATTACTTATGATGTAAAACCTATTGAAAATCAAAATAAAGTTGATACGCTTATGCTACCCAACGATACTTGTCAAGATCAAAGTCTTCCATCTTCTTGTTCTACCACTCCATGTTCACTTCCACTTTCTACTCTTCCTAAGTCTTCGCAAGCTTTGAACGATTCTATCAAAGAAGTTGCTCCTATTCAAGATGTTCATGATCCTATTACAAACTCTAATGCTCACTCTAAAGATGCTGATGACCTTGGCTGTCATATAGATGCTGATGAACTTAATGATTATCCTTTTGCATCTTCCACATCCATCCTTGGACCTCCTCCACCACTGCTAAGGGCTTCACATCTTCCTTCCATCTTGGGTCCTTATGTCCCTTCACTTTCCCCTCCTAATTCTCCTAATTCATCATCCATTTTGGGTCCTTACGTCCCTCCATCTCCTATCTTTCCTCAAGATCAACATAGATGCATACCCTTGAATCCCTTTCATCCGTCCACCCATCTAAACCAGTCGTATTTTTCTTCTTCCACAAGTCCCCAGTCTTTTGGAAGTAACTTGAATGTTCAATACAAGAAAAAGAAGCAATATAAGAATCCATCTAAAAAAGAAGATCACCATGTCTCCTCTAATCGACATGGATATATAAAGTCAAAAGAGATATCTAAGAAGAAAACTACAAGACAAGTATGGGTTCCAAAACCCATCATTGAAGATATTCTCTCTAAATTATCAAAAGGAAATGAAAAGCCTAAGGCTATATGGATTCCAAAATCTCTCTTGAAAGAGTCTCATGTTGAACAAAAAGTGAAATTAACATTCAAGCTTCCAAAGGCTTCCACTTCATCTTTTTCCAAAAACATTCTTCCATTCCATGCACCTAAACCGCAACCTCTGCTAACCATTTGCCATATTCCTTCTCGTATTCCTCCATTCACATTTGAGAATTATAACAAGTACACCAATCCACTCTTTGAGGAGTCAAATAGCAATAATGAACCAGAATATGGTTCACATTTGGACTAGAATATGGTTTACGTTTCCTCCATTTTTCCTGCCACCCTTCAAGGTGTGTGTGTCGATGTTGATCTTGCCTTCTTTCCAGCTATCCTTTTCACATTCCTTCCATTCATTATCCTTCTACCTTCTCTCATTTTTTTTTTCCTCATTTGCCTATTCCTCATGCGTCTTCCTTTCCCCTTCAGCATCTTTGAGCATATCATTTTGAATCATTGACATATCATGGTTTATCCTTTCAAGGAGCATTATCCTAAAAGCTTGCTTTCTTCCAAAAAATTATAAAATTCAAAAAAATGGAAAAATTTAAAAAATAGCAAAAAAAAAATTAAAAAAAAAAAAAATTGAAAATGTGCCATGGTGAAAACCTGGAAACAGGCACCTTGGTAGCAAAAGTAAAGAGAAATAAATTCATCCTATGGTGAAAACCACTCCCTTGTGGCGCCTTGGATAAGTACCATGATGAAAACCTAGCAATCAGGCGTCATGCGTAGTTCTTCTACATGTTTCATCCATTTCATCTTCCATCTTTGATCTTGACAATGTTGACCTATACACGAACATTTGGCTATCTTGTGAGCTATCTTCCAATGATCTTGCTTTCATTCCTTCCATGTTTGGCCTTCATATTTATTTTCCTCCATTCCTTCTAGCCTTTTGCTATCTTTTTCCCCTTTGGTCTTGATCTAATAAAAAGAGTAAAACACGATGCTCTGAAGCCTCTTGACATGTCTACTCATTTGGACTGCATACTTCCTTCTTTTGCAATGTGCTTTTGTGACTTATCCTATGCTAGCCTCTCATTGCTTGTCCAAATGCGCTTTACATGACAACAATTTTTTCCCTAGCTTGGGTACTCTTGAGGAGTTTGACCTTGAGGATTTCTTCCCTCCATTTGCCTTCATTCTCCTTTCCTCAATCTCAGTCACCAGCTTGCTAATCCATCTTGTCTCTCACCTTACTAGACATTGGGACTACATGATGTGATCTTGCTTAAAGAGTTTGATGCCATTTCTGTCTGGGGGCATCCTTTGTATATATTTTATTGATCCTGAAAAAATACCAAAAAAATTGATATATGATGCTAAAAAAATCCTAAAAAGCATATAAAGTCCTGAAAAAATACAAAAAAATCAAAATATTCAAAAAAAAATCAAAAATCAAAAAAATAAAAAAAATAGAAAAAGTGCCTTGGTGAAAACCTAGCAATAGGTGCCTTGGTAGCAAAAATCCAAAAAAAAAAAAATAATAAAAAAATGAAAAAACAATCCAAGTGGTGAAAACCTGGAAACAGGCGCTACTTGAGGCCTTTGCACCCCTATTTGTTAGCATGCGTCCTTGACACTTAACCACTTTCCATCCTTTGGCCTAGTCTGGAATTGGTCTTTGTCTTTGTCTAGGGGGCATAACTGTTCGCATAGGTCCTTTTGGTGCATTTGTCTCTTGGGGCATTTCACAACAGGTGTTTTTCAACACCACCCCAAACAGTGTTTTTCAACATTACCCTTGCGTCGAGTGTTTCTTAACACTTATCAGGTATCTTACCCAAACAGTCTCGTATGACGCGATATTTCTCATTTGCAGATATGATACTCAGAATTTGACTCTATGACCAACACACACGCACTTAAACAATCAACTCGCCTGAGATATGTTGACTTTATTTTTCTTTGTGTGCTGTCTATGAGAATTTCTTTGATGAGTGGTCTCTCCCTGAGAAGTTTTCGATGATGCATAGCTAGAAGACTGAGGGAATGAGAACATGTTTTCTTTCTTTATCTGCTTGTGGGTATATTTTGTTGATCCTAACTGTCATGAGCATTTATGCTGGTCCTACTTGACACTATGGATTGACAAGGTATTATCCTTGACTGTTTTGTGAGTGCATGCTTTTAGCTATCCTGACTTTCATGTGTCTTGATACAAGCATAATCTCGCCATATCAAACTTAGGTGATCTCACTGCATTAGTCATCTGGACCTACATGTCTTTGATGCCTAGGTGAGATTCCCACATCTCTATCTGATAAAGATCATATTCATATCCACATAGTTATGCTAGTGTGCATTGTATGATCTTACGACGCTACCAATAATGCTCGATGATGATAATTAGATGTCTATAAGCGTTGTGACCTTGCAAGTTAACCACTTTCATAGTAGCTTGCATTTTTAGGGTCATGTTAGATTAGTTTTGCACTTTGCATATGGAGAGAGCTTTCCTTTTTATCATCTATGGACTAGTTGGTCAACTGTGCTCATTTTCTGATTCTTCTTGATCATATCTTTCATTTCTGGTCTTTGATATCACATCATTTTCTATCCATTTTCGGACTCGAAATCGAAATCTGAGTCGCGTTTCAAAAATTTTTCCCCTTCTTCTGAGCAGTTGACTGACCTTTTGAGGCATAATTTGATTTTCAGTGGAATTTCTTCCTTCCATGTCTCTCAAATTTTCTAGTCTTTCATCCACTCTATTTCTAGTCTTCTATTTCTATTCTTCTACTTCCTCACTGGGGCATGCTTCATTGCCTAATGGTTAACCTATTGACCCTCACCTTCAATTGTGATTTCATTATGATTTGATCAAATCTTTATCGATTTGCTGTCTCTCCTCTACCTGATTTCGATTTCGATTCCAAGGGGGCAGTACCTATGGGATTCTCATCCCTGATTTCTTGATGTTCTTGATTTTCTTGATGTTCTTGATTCAGACATCTTTTGTGAGCTTTTGCTCAAAAACTTGAGATTCTTATCTCCCAGTTTTAGACATTGATTATTGCCTAGCAGCGACGGTGATAAGTTTTGTCTAAAGCTTGATTTGCACCTAGCAGCGATGGTGTTGGTCTAAGCTTTTTGTTTATGTTTGTCCAGATGTGATCCCGAATCGACCTCATATCTGAGTTGTTTTGTGATCCCAAATTGATCTCACATTTCAATTCTTCTTTGACTGCATGTGTTCCCAAATCGATCACACATTAGTCAAAGAGGGGCAAATGTATGCACCCTAAAATGGTCGCCTAGACTTTGGGCCTCATTTATTTGATTTATCAACCCTGAATCATTTTGATCAATAATCAATATTCTCAACATTATCAATTTCTTGATCAAATCTTAATTTCGATCATATATTGGATTTTTATCCTTGGGCTAACCATTTATCCTAAGTCTTTATTTAATTAAAAGGAATATTTCCTCCCCTTTCAATTAAATAAAAAGCCCCACTTTCCTCTTATCCTAAGTTGCACAAATAAAGCATTATTCCTATTTTATAAAAAGGGAAAAAGCACTTTTTGTCTCACATGAGGCTCAAAAGTCAACACTTCACTCTCATTGGAGGATGTTTGTGCACATGGATTGCTCCTCTTTCAAGCTCCACCGCCGATTAAGACCTTTTGCCTCTTAATCTCCATGGTCCATTTCACCTCATTTCTTATAAAAGGAGAGCTCTCTCCTTCATTTGCATATCCATATTTTATGCTATTGTTATGCTGCAGGTTTTCTAGGTACATTTGGAGCTTTTTGAAGACATTGAAGACTTGTTGCTTTCATCATTTTAGTTGCATTTCATAATAGTTTTGCTTTCATAGTTGCATAATCATGACATTCTTAATATAGATTTTCTTTATGCAATAGATTAATCTCACATAGCTTAATTAGGAGGGATTGTAAGACTTGTACTTTCCTTTCATAGTTTAGTTTGCACTTTCCTTTCATAGATTAGATTTCTTTTCAAGCATTGCATTGTTATCATTTAGCATAGCTTGCACATTTGCATCTTCATCTTAGTTACATTGCATTGCATTTCATATTGGATTCTTGGAGATATTGGCATTGTTGCCCTTGTCTTCACTTGAATCTCTCATTGTGTGGTTGACTAGCAAGGTCACTTTCTTGTAGCTCTAGCTGAGAGCAAAACTCATAGTCCCTTGCAACTCCATGCATAGAGAGCTATGAGCCGCTTTGTGAGGCCTCACTCTTGAGTAACCTTGCATGTAATGGTTCATAGAAGTGCATATTTTAGTGTGTACAATATGTAACTCATGGGAGAGGGTTTTCGAATGTCTAATGCATTTATAAAATGAGGTTGTGTGTAGGAATAAGCAGGAGGATGGAGAAGAAGGTCTCTAGTTGAGACAAAGTGCTATCTTGGGAACACAAGATGTTTGGACTAGGCATGGTCTGGAGATTCTACCAACATGAGGGGTATATTTTATGACATAGAAGGTCATGTTAGGACAGCACTTAAGAAGCCTTATAGGGTACAAGGGTGGAATGAATAAGATATTTTGGACATCACTGAACGAGCATGTATTCCTTTTAGAATTGGTGCTTATGAAGATGTTTTGTGGTTTGATATTGTTCCAAAGATGGAATGCCATTTGATCCTTGGGAGGACATGGCAAATGGAAAAGAGGACAGTACATTGTGGAAAGGATAACACATATACTTTCAGGCATAAGGGGCAGATGATAGTAATGAGTCCATTGAAGAGAGGGCAAGCAACATGGCAAGTGCATGGTCACATTGGTGTGATGGAATGGATAGGTTTTGTAGAACCTAGAAGGCAAGATGATGAAGCAAGAGTAAAACAAAGTGTTTGTGAAATCAGAGATGAGGAAGTGGATCAACCTGAGGTCCTAGTGAAAGAGGATATGGTGAAGGAGTGTCCATTATAAGGACAAGATGTTGAAGGAAAGAACAAAGAGGTTGCAAGTGTGGTAGATAATTACTAGGGATATCAATGCTTAGTTTCTTGCTACTCATTAAGATACTCATGAAATACTTTCATCTCATTTCTAGTTATAATTATAAGCTAAGCACCTAGCCCAACATGCTAGACCAAACATTAGTAACTAATTGAGTGTGGTGATGATGCTTTGACTAGCATATATAGCCCCAAGGTAAGCAAGATCTAGTTTGCACTTAGACAATTCAAATCTAACTTAAAGGTTTCCATATCTAAACATTTTGTTAGCTTTTTAATAAAATTAGTTGACTAAATATGAATTGATTCCTTTCACATATTAAATTTATCCTGAGCATACCAAAAGCCTCATGAAGAGATGAAACAGGCACATTTAAAAGTAACTAACATAATCTGATTTACATCCTTTCAGCTACTAAATTTAGCTTGGATGTACCAAAAGTCTCAAGAAAAAGTTGAAACAGACACATTTAAAAGTAAATGAACATAATCTGATTTGCATCCCTTCATGACTCATCTATTAAATTTAACATTAATGTACCAAAAGACTCAAGAAAAGTTGATAGAGACACATTTAAAAGTAAATGAAATAATCTGCTAAAAGCTAAATCATGTTTACTCAATAATGCATAAGTAGGTGAGTAATCTCCTTAATTCAAGCTATGCTTAAGGCATAATTTGCACCAAGTTATAAAACTATTTTCATATACAACCCATTACCACCTAGTCTAGAAGGAAAATTCTCATGTCAAGAAGCTCAACATGTCAATCATATTACACTGAAATCAATTAGATGCAACACATGCTCTAGGGAACTGGGACTAGACATCTAACAGGATAAATGTATGACAGCAGCAGAATGGCCGGATGGTTTTTTATTTAGACCACCTTGGTAACTTGTCTAGAATGTTCAATCTCTTTATGATCTTCTTTCGATGTTCTATTTGTGCCTAATGGCTAGGATGATTTTATAATTCAAATTCTTAAAAAATGAAAGCACAATAATTTTAAAAAGATACTTGCAAGTGGTGAAGTGCTCTTCTTTGGAGGACATTTTTCACAACTGCAGTGATTGTTGTAGTACTACGAGCATTCATTGATTATTGTGGAAGTGGAAACTGTGGGCTTTTTGGAGGTGGAGGACTGATAATGTTTGATGTGAGTTCAGTGACTATAAAATATATGGCTATTGATCTACTTCCAGTAGTGATATTAGGTGTCATTGGAGGAGTGGTGGGAGCAGTATATAACTACCTTCTTGAGCATACTCTGAGAATATATGCCTTAATCAATTAGTAAGTTCTCCAAGGCACAAAAAAAAAAACTTCATATTAGATTGTGGCTAAAGCAATGAAAAATTGTATGTTCCCCTGTTCTTCATTTTTCTCCGTGGCATCTTTTCCCCTGCATACATGTGGACTACTTTCTTTTCTGGACTTTTAGGTCTCATGCAGTCAAGAAACCTCCTTTATCTAATAGTACTATTTACCCCATTAGTATACTTATTAAGAGTACTTAACCTTATTTAAGAATTACAAAGTTTTCTTAATTTTGTACAGAACATGGCGATGAATGACATAGTTGTGTATTACTAATACAGGAGAGGGCCAATATCCAAAATACTCCTTTCATGCACTGTGGCTTTGTATACATCCTGTTGTATATTTGGACTTCCATGGCTTGTAGCATGTACACCATGTCCAGAAGGAAAGATGCTCAACCATGAATGTCCCAATGTTCGCAAACTAGGGAACTTCAAGCAATTTCATTGCCCTGCAGGCTATTACAATGACCTTGCAACTTTGCTTTTCAACACAAATGATGCTACTGTTAGAAATATATTCAGTTCTGGCACTGGAAATGAGTTTCATTTGACATCATTGATGCTCTACTTTGTTACAATTTTCATATTGGGACTAGTAACATATGGACTTGCACTTCCATCAAATCTCTTCATACCTGCAATCTTAATAGGCTCTACATATGGCAGAGCACTTGGTAAGTTGATGGGATCATTTGCAAACATTGATTAGGGACTTTTTACAGTGCTTGGTGCAGCCTCTCTTCTAGGAGGGTCAATGAGGATGACAGTTTCACTTTGTGTGATCCTTTTGGAGCTCACAAACAACTTATCCTTGCTCCTTTTGATTATGATAGAACTCTTAATTTCAAAGACAATAGCTGATAGCTTCAAAAATAGTGTCTATGACAAAATTGTACACTTGAAAGTTGAAGGGGCTTCCATTATTGGAAGCACATCCTGGACCATTTATGAGTCAACTCATTGCAGGGGATGTTGTCCTAGGACCACTGGTAACCCTTCACAAAATACAGAAGGTTTCAAACATTCTACAGATTTTGAAAAGCACTAAGCACAATGCCTTCCCAATCATAGATAAAACACCATACTCAAAAACACCAGTCTTGTGTGACCTTGTCCTTAGGTCACATCTTTTGGTCTTATTGAAGAAAAAAGACTTCCACGATTTTGAGCAGAATGCAGTTGTTTCTATAGGGTTGAACTAGAAGCATTATCTAGAGACTTTGCAAAGCTAGGCTTAGGAAAAAGGCTCAAGATTGAAGGGATTGAAGTAAGTGTAGAGGAAGAGGAAATGTATATGAATTTGCATATAGTCATAAATACTGGATATTCTATAGTTGGATATATCCTGAAAATACAAATATTCATTGAACATACCTTCAATGCAGAGTTCTCTTGCGCCCAGAATTGATCCTTCAATAAAAACTTCTCATTGCTCTCTTGCACCCAGCATTGAAGCTTTCTAATGCATAGGAATTGCTGTTTGTGGACACCGAACAGATTTGGAGATTTTATTGCAAAATTCGGTGGTTTCCATTTTGGTTTCTTCCCACTCTCCTATGCCCAAAATGCATGCCTTGCTCTCCCGTGCCCAAAATGCATGCCTGCCTTCTACGTGCGAAACTCAACCTGTTCGAAAATGGATGATTTTTTTGCTTGTGTATGTTGATCCTCTTTATTTGCAGAGTTTTAGACATTAATAGGATATTCATTTTAATAAAAGACACTTTTATATGGTGATATAGAAATGGTGAGTACTTTTAAACTATAATTTTTTATATTTATTTATTTACTTATTTATACTTGTATAAATATATATATTATTCTAATTAATTTCTAGTTATGATAAATACATTTCAAAAAATAAGTATGCAAACTCCAAAAAACATATATTCATATTACTACCCAAACTTTAGTTCTAAGAAGGCTTGCGATTTTTAATAAGATTAATATTAAAAAACATTTATATTACTATTATTTAACATTTAAAACATATAGCATTTTATTAATAACTAAAATTATTAATATAATTATATATTTTTTAAAATTTTAATAATAGATTATATACTTAATTTTAAAATAATAAATTTATTTATATTAATGATAATTATATTATAATATATAAATATACAATTGAAAATATAAAATTATAATTAAAATAAACATTAAAAATAAAAAATAAAAAAAATTATAAAACTTAAAATTTAATCTTTAAGTATTGATGTTCCCACATTATATCTTTTAAATATTAAAAATTTGAAGTTAAACATACTTTTAAATTAATTATTTTAATGATTAAAAATTTGGATGTAGTTTTCTTTTATGAAAATGGTACCATTTTTTAGAATTCAAAAGTGTGATGCGAAAATTAACTACTCTGACATATACGACATAATTGCACTGACATACTCAACATCCATGGAGAAGCGTGCAAAACTCCGATGCAAATTTTTGGCTCTATAGCAAGCACCTTTCTAGTGAGGATGAATAAAACTACTTAGTATTCATTGCATTTTGGTAATACTTGTACAAAAAAGAACATGTCTCCTATAAAAATGAATGGAGCAATTAGCACTCATTGCATCTAAGTGATGCTTGTAGATGAAAGTCTCCATACTTCACCTCTGGAAGCATCACCTAGATGTAATAAGTGCCAAGTGTTTGGTTCATTCTCAAAAGAGATGGGTTCTTATTAACCACAATTGATGAAACATCCAATTACTTTGACTCAAAAACTAAAAAGTGGATTTTTTATCACTAATGTTTTGGGTTCTTATATTGGTAGATATGAAATTAGAGTCTATTAAGCTTACTAAGTTTCATATCTTGTCTTTCCTTTCGATTATCATTAATCACATCATATTCTATTTTTCTTACAATTAAATTCATATCTTGTCTTTCCTAATTTCAATTTTCATTAATCACATCATATTCTATTTTTCTTGCAAATAAAATTTGATTTTTTTATAGATCCCATCAAATGTGTAATTTTTATAATAATTATAACAATTTTGAATGCATTGCATTCACTTTTTCAAATTTGTGGGAAATTTTAGTCTCATTTTCAAAAGTCTTTCAATAGAATATCTATATATACTTTTGATTTATGTTAATATCATATTTTCACACTTTACTTTATTATATAAAAATTTATATACATTTATGGATTTTTTTCCCCTTTTCTCCTATAATATATTACGTTGACCATGACACATCTATATATGTCAACCACCAAATATTGTACTATCAGGTGATTTGGATTCTCATCATGATATTGTAAGCAATATAATTATACTAATTTTCAATCCTTATAATTATAATTAAGGAAAAGTGGACTAGATTGCAATCGATTTTAATGTAATTAGTCAAACTATTATTTGTTAAGATTCGTACAACAAATTTTGTTAATTATAATTTGGCTATTCCTTTTGATAACACTATCTCTAATTCTTGTTTATCAATCGGTTTTGAAATCACCAAAAACCAAGATTTATGGCATGAGAAGGACCGTGTGCATATAGTTACTCACACAATAAGCCTATTGACGAGAAAGCATTAGTGGTCAATTGGAATTTCTAAGTCTATGATATTATATTCAAATGTTATAATTATAAATGAGGTATAATCGTTCATTTAGTCATTTTGTTTAGGTGACTAATTATGTAGTCATTAATTTAATCATTTATTTAATAAATTTTGTTTGGGTAACGAATTATTAGTGACTAGTTATTTAATCATTTAATTAGTCATTTATTTGATCATCTGTTTAGTCATTTTTATTTGTCTACACTTGTGGTTTTATCTTATGACCAAATTAGTCACGTATTTAGTCATTTATATTTGTGAAGTACAAAACATTAGTGAAATATGATCAATTTTAGTCATGTGACTAAAATTTTTAGTCATGTAGTCACATATTTGCCAAAATGTACTAGTGTAAATACTAATCATTAGCCATAAGTCGACAAGATGAAACCCTTAACTCTTCCTAAGAAATATTAAATGCCATACAATTCGGCTTACAAATTGTATACAAACATTTAATTCAGCATGTCAGCCTCCAAATCCACTTAGGAGAATCCAACAAAAGATACAAATAAGAAATACACCAAGTCGGCCCAACAAATCACACAGAATTCCAGTCAGTAAACCAAAACTACCGAGTGATAGTGAAATAATCGAGCACGCCAGGCATCGCTAAGCACCAATGTCGACCGAGCACTATAGGAATGACCAAGTAACACTTTCACCAAGTGTTAGAGACTACCGAGTTCCTTCAGTGACCGAGCTTCCTTCAATGACTGAGGTCATTGGTCAAGGCTGCAACCGAGTAAAAATTGGCCAAAATACAAACACCTATGCAGTTTCACCGAGGACATAGAATGCCCCTGCCTCAACCTTAGATGCCCCTGAATCAGACACTCCAGGTTAAAAAAGATGTTCATATGTGAGAAGAACATCTTCCAGGGTTTAGCACATAAACCTCGAATCGGTTCTTCACATACAAGTCCTCCATCTTCTCAGCTTGTATATTCTTCCACTTTAATTTCCTCTATCTCTTCAAGTCTTTTCTGGACAACATAGAGGTCAGTTTTCCAAACTGATCATTCCTTTCTCTGGATCTACCAACTCAACTCGGGAACCAATACTTAGGCTTCTCCTACCGAGCGTTGTATCCATCAAAGGCATCAGTGAAAACTTCCTGTCATCCTTTTCAACAGTAAAGACATTCTTCACATAGTCATAAATAGTTCTGCAATCATATTGCCAAGGTCTATCGAGCAATATATCACAACTATTCATCTTCACAATGTCACATAGCACAAGATACTTATACTGGCCAATCTGAACATCAATGAAACATTGTTCTCTAACTTCCAGAGAATGATCATCTTGCAACCAGCCAATCCGATAAGGATGTGGATGTTTCATTATATTCAAACCAAGTTTCCTAACCATGTCCTTAGCAACAAGGTTATCAGTACTATCACTATCAACAATTACATCATAGATTTTACCTTCAGACTTGCATCAGGTCCTAAACAAGTTACTCCTCTGACAAGGTTCATCCTTTGTACTGAGCAATGTTTGTCGAAGCAACAAGTTCTCTGATTCAGGTTCATTATGAATGTTCTCATTCACCATAGCAGTTCGTCAGTCAACCTTCTTCTGTGTACACTCAAAAGAACAGTGTCCTTCCTCTCCACAGTTATAGAAAGTACCCTTAAAGATAACTCTACATGTCTTCTTCTTCGGTTCCACAGGTTTCTATTCATCTTCAACATCAATTGGTTTATCCTTCACTGAGTGATCAATTTTCTCCTTCCCTCAGGAGTTACCAGGTTATTTCCTCTTCAACTTATCTTCTTCCTTTAGAGCATACTGATAAGCATCTTCAACAGAATAAATCTTCAGCATACCAAACTCATCCTGAATATTGAATCTTAGACCATTCACATACTAAGCTACCTTTTCCTTACCAAGTTCTCTGTGTCCAGACCAAATAGTAAGCTTGTAGAATTCCTCGATATTCTTCAATGGACAAATCCTTCTGCTTCAGATTTTGCAATTTCTTAAACAAGTCAAGCTCATAGTCAACCGGTATGAGCTTAGCTTTCAATTTTGTCACCATCAACCTCCACCGGTTGATCTTCATTTCACCTTCATCTTCTCTATCTCTTTGTAGTTCTTTCCACCAAATATCAGCATGTCCTGTGCTAATCTCACCTGAAGAGGATCTTCAATTTCTTCCAGCTCAAAGAAATTTTCAAGTTCACCAATCCAATCAATTAGATTGTTGGGCTTCAAAGTACCAGAGAAAGTAGAAACTTCCATTCAGTAATTACTAAACTGAACTCCAGATCTAGGCAACTGAGCAGTTTTGTCTTCACCAGATCTATCCCTCTGGTCATCACCACTAGATCCAGTAGGTTCAAAGTATTTAGCAGCTTCTTCATAGCCATCCTCAGTACCAACATTCCAAGGTATACCAGTAACAACTCTCATGATCTCGGCGACCATGTCATTTTTCATCAATTCCATCTCAGATCTGAAATCTGATTTCACCTTCTCTATGATATGGGATTCCACAGTATCACAAAGATCATAAATAACTCTAGGGTCCAATCTTCTCGGAGGCATCCTTAAAGATATGCAAAAATAATGCTTTGCAACAAACCCTCACCAACCACCTTGTGACAATTTCCAAGTTGTATGCAAGTCAAATCGCAATCTACAATCTTGCACAAACAACTAGGGCACAATTTCAAAAGTTCAGTGCCACGGATCTGCAACCAAGATCATATGATCTCTTTGCCAACAAGATCAACTTCTCAAGATTAGCCTTGCTAGGTTAACCTTCACTCAAACAGGATCAAATCTACTTCCACAAGATCAACTCTCGCTTTGATACCACCTAACGCAAACCAAGGCTAGAAGGATCCAATTAAGGATAGTTCAGGCCAAGCAGCTTTAGAATTACATAGCGGAATACTCAACACAACAGATAACACAATAATTGTTTCAAGTAATTTTCATTAACATGCCCAACTGTAAGGCCTTCCAGGTTAGGGCCAATTACAATCAGAAACAATTCTGCAAGATCCACACAAAGATCCAATACAATCTCTAGCTAGTCCAGCTCTGAAGACAATCAGAAGCTGATGGAAACCCTAAGGCAGATCTAAACTTGAGCTTGAAAGCCTCCAATCAATCTCCTTGTTCCCAAGTGTGCAAACCACTAGCTCTGTTATTACAAACTATCAGATAACAATCTGATCTGCAAGAACATGCAAGATCTTTTCAACAACTTCGCCAACTTCAGCTTTCAAGCTTCACATATGATATTCTATATCTTCTCAATCATGTCCCCCTCCCTAAACATCTACCCAAAAACCCCTTAAATACTAATCATCAGCCACAAGTCGGCAAGATGAAAACCTTAACTCTTCCTAACAAATATTAAATGCCATACAAGTCGGCTTACAAATTGTATACAAACATTTAATTCAGCATATCAATCTCCAGATCCACTTAGGAGAATCCAACAAAAGATACAAACAAGAAATGCACCAAGTCAGCCCAACAAATCACATAGAACTCCAGTTAGTAAACCAGAACTACCAACTTACAGTGAAATAACTGAGCACGCCAGGCATCGCCGAGCACTAGGCTTGATCGAGCACTGTAGGCACACTAGTAGAATTTGGCAAATAAATGACCAGGTGACTAAAACTTTTAGTCACGTGACTAAAATTTTTAGTCACATGACTAAAACTGATCATGTTCTACCATTTTTTTAGTCACGTGACTAAAATTGATCATGTTCTACAAATATAAATGACTAAATAAATGACCAATTTGGTCATCAAGTAAAATCACAATTAAAATGACTAAATAATTAGTTTTTAGTTAAAGTGATTGCAAGCCTAAGTCGTCTTGGGATATTGGTTTTGGAACCTCTTTTGGAAATCATTATTTATCCTTTTGGAAAGGCATTTTAACTTATTGGTTGTGGAATGCTTTGCATCAATATAAATGACTACGTGACCAAAAATTTTAATCACGTGACTAATACTTTTAGTCGCATGACTAAAACTGATCAAATTCTACTATTTTTTGGCAATTCACAAGTATAAATGACTAAATAAATGACTAATTTGGTCATCGGATAAATCACAAGGTTGAAAAAATAAAAATTACCAAATAAATGACTAAATAATTAGTCACTAACAATTAGTCACCCAAACAAAAATGACTAAATAAATTACCAAATAAATGACAAAATAATTAGTCACCCAAACAAAAATGACAAAATGAATGATTATTACTCCTTTATAATAACATTTGATAGTATCATAGACTTATATACTTAGAAGTTACATTTCACAAGTAATGACTATCCACCAATAGGCTTATTGCATGAGCAATCCATCTACACATGTCTCATGCCAAAA
Organism: Chamaecyparis obtusa; assembly: GCA_027943335.1. Lineage (NCBI taxonomy): Eukaryota > Viridiplantae > Streptophyta > Pinopsida > Cupressales > Cupressaceae > Chamaecyparis > Chamaecyparis obtusa. Next base: position 91,898 of record BSBK01011243.1, on the reverse strand, counting down.
ATACGGCTTTTAGGTGATTTCAAAATTGTTCGATAAATAAAATTTAGAGATAGAATCACAAGGAATAGTTACCATCAAGTGGTTTCTCATCTCACACCAACAAAAAGTTTGACTCATATATAATATTAGATGTTCAAATTATATCAGATTTTAATTGCATGTGTGAAATCTTCAGCCCTTAAACATGTTACCTATTTTTTGCTTTAAAGCGTAAAGTAGCTTTGTATGTCTCCTAATTAGGTCCTGTTAGAGGGTTGTAGAATTCATCTAAGTGTTTTGCAATTAATATTATGGAGGTGCATATTCATAGTTGTAGGGGGTGAGTTGTAGAGAAATATTTCAAAAATTTACGATGTTTATATATATATATATATATATATATATATATATATATATATATATATATTGAAGAGCAATTATGGTCAATTTCACTAATAAAATATCATTTGAACAATCGAATTGTATTTTGAGAGCTATCTTGATTGCACTTTCATTTCAAAAGGTCAAGTAGTTATTTCTAGAGGCAATTAGATTCAATTTACATGGATTGTAAAAACGTAATGTCTATAAAAATACATTTTTATATGATTCTAATAGTCATTTTTCTTTAATATCTCCTACTTGTTATTTGAAAAGAGCCAATAGGACTCAAAAGTGTAAAGAATGCTCTATAGATTCTTAAGTAGAGTGAAGTTAAAAAATTAAAAACAAATAGCCATTTAGAAGCATATACAAACATTTAAATAAAATAAAATAAAATAATTAAAGATAAATGATCATTTAAAAATTAAAGAATATTAAAAACATAGTTAAAAAATTAATAATTTATAACTTATATTTAAAAATATTAAAAATTATATTAAAAATATAGTTAACAACATTCAACATTTTTTTTCATAAAATATGTAAAGCCCCTAATTCCTCTCACTAGGTATGCATTGAGAGGGAATTTTACCTAATTGATTTTTGGCATCAAAAGTATTGGAGGGAACTTCAATCATTTTCCCTGGGGCTAAGCCGATTATCACAACAATCATTCCAAAAACACTCTCATTCCTCATTTTGCATCTCCTTTTGCTCTCTGGAAACTCTTCCGCTGGGTGCCAATATGGAGGGTTTAACAAAGGCTTTCTTGATAGTCTCTGAGACATTTTTCCTTACAAGTTTGCATGGCTTTCTTACAGATCACATCATTTTTATAGGTATTCCTTCAAGACGTGGCTAAACATTGTGTTTTTCTCTATGCTTTGTATTAAATAATTCTCTAAGGAATTTATTTTATTCCCTAGCTCCAAAAATGTGTTCCATATCCGTGAAGATTACTTATTTTTATAAAGAGTTTGGGCTATGTGTTTTCTAAACAATATTGGCATCAGATTAAAAATAAAACACAAGAGTTTATATATATTTTCCCATTAGAGCCATTTGTACATGTACATGGCCATACCCTTCTCTATGGCATTTTATGTATAAAAATCTTGAAACCCCCTACCTCTATCTTGTTGGGTTCATTCTTATCACACGACTGGGATTTTGATTCTCTATCATTTATATGAATCTTCCTTTGCATATTTGAGAATGAGGGTTTCTTCTTATTATTCACAGACATATGGCCATACCTTTGTCTGTATTTGTTTTAAACATTCATGTGACCATTGTCTTTTTATCAAAGATCTATGTTGTATTTGTGAGGCAGGACTTTTGGAAAACTTTTGTCATTGAATAAAGGCTTCTGGGTTTTCTTTTTATTGTAGCTTGCTCATTTCTTCCTGATATTAGCATTGAAAAGTATCATATTTTCTCTAATAGAAAATAATAAGTCTATTCTAAATTGTATCAATGCCCGTGTATCTAATAATCTACATTCTATAATAATGTTCATTCATTGTGTAGTTGTAGTCATTTTATAATTCTATCTTGAGTTAATCTATGCTGTTGTGGCACTACTTATGTATTGTGATTGTCATATTTGATGATAGTCCATTACCGTTACCTTCGTACATATTGACTATCATATGCTACAACTACTATGTGTAAAAATCCCTCAATGAGCCATGTCGCTATCCTTGTAGCACGCTTTACACTTCTCTTTCTGGGTCTGATTTGGTGAACATGCATAGTTGATTGTCCCTTTGTGCACTTATCTACGATCACATCTAATAACATTGAATACTCTTTCTCCTGATTTTGAAGGACACTCTTTAATGAGGTAAAACTATCATAACATGATTTGGTCTACATCATGCATTTCCTGTTATGTGTAACTACTCCATGTAAATTGCTATAACTGCCATTGTATGGACATTGATCTATGTTTCTGTACACTTCAATCATGGCATTGTTTACCTTTTCTGTTACCTTATATGCTTTGTTATATCACTGGCATCATTGCACTTAATATTTATTCTGATCACTAATGCTAATTTAATTATTTTTTACGTGTAGTTGCACATAGAAACAAACTTATTAGTTTTAAAAACATCAGTTCCAGCTTCTTGTCAGCTTTTTCTCTTTTAATATTCATGATGAAATGTCACTGGAACATGAAAGTATAGTAGTCAGTTGTTAGAGATAGGATAAGATGTAGTGCCCCTCTATCTTTGCCTTACTTCGTCTTATGTCATGTTTTCATTTTGCTGTGATACCAAGATAGAAGTGCATATGGTGCAAGGGCACCTAGGACCACAAGGGGTCACTACAAGGCCCTATTGAAGAATATATGAAGGCATCAAGATCATGAAGTCTATTTGATCATTTTATTGTAAACATGGCTAATAATGCCATTTGAATGCAAATTAATCCAAAAGATGTCAATTTATGCAAAATTGCCAAAGTAGGCTAATAAAGGCCTAAAGGGCTAATGTGAGGGTTTGAGGGTAAAAGTAGGAATTTGATTATGTTTTGAGTCTATAAGGTCTATGAGAGACCATTTGAATGTAATTGAACAATAAACAAATGAAATGTTGCAAAGACAATGTAAGTTGTCACATTGACAACTTTCTTGTCAATGTTGACAACACAAGGATCAAGAGACAAACCGATCCAATGTTGGTTGTAGAAGTAGTTGTATGGGTGGTTGTCAGTTTCCTTATTTGGAAATAAGTTATATATGTCTGCAATGGTCGAATTTGGGGATTGGAGTGATGGTAATCAGTTTTTGATCAATAAAATTTTGGTTTCCTACACTTTTTTTTTAATGTTTTTCCAGCGTAACAGTCATTTTCTCAGTGGTTTTTAATGGTTGAATGTTATCATTTTGATAGAACAGTGATTTAGAGTGCTTAAACATTGAATCTAGTTTGTTTTGGTTTTCATGGCATTATATTCCGCTGAGTTTTAAAGAAGGTATATTAATTTTATTGTTGACTGATAAAACCCTCATCTGGGGGACAACAAGTTAATTAAAATGTAGATTTACAGAAGTTCACTTGTAATAAGGCCCCATGTTTGACCAAAGACAAGATGAGATTATGTGTATTATAGTTTCTTGAGTTTGCAGGGAACCATGAACTGATCTGCACAAGTTTTGGATGGAGGAAGATATAAGTTGTTGAAGGAGGAATGAGGATGATTGTCTCAGAAAATTACAGTCTCGGTGTGAGGGGAATATCTCCCAACTCAACCGTTGGATCTGGCCAAATTTTGGATATGTTGGAGGGAGTAAAGTTGTTCCAAATCTGACCAGAGCGATCGAGGAAATTCAATCGGAGTAAAATGTTACAGGTGACTGTGTACAGGTCTATAAAAAAGACCAGTGAGTTATTGTTTTGGCAACAAGGAAGGTTGGTATTGTTTCTTTTTGTTAAGAGAACCATGAAGATTAGTGTGTTGAGAGTTGAGAAGTGTGGGAAAAGTTCTGAGTTTTGTGATGGTTAGAGTCCCAAATATTTGGGGATTGAACAATCAATGAGTTTATGTGCATTGTCCAAGGAAGTGGACTGTCAGGGTTGATATAGACTGGGCATGAGAGTAGCCTTAGTAAGTGGATGTTGTGTGTTGATTGGGACAGTCATAGTCAAGTGAGATGTTCAATGTGATAGTAGAGGTTTGGTGTTGTTAATGGACCATTATGATTTCTCCGAAGCATGGGAGTGGTTTGGTTGAGTGAGTGTTCAGACATGAAGTTGAAATCAAAGTTTTCGAATCAGACACAGTGAATGGAATCAGTGAATTAGTTATGAACAGAGGTTGAGGGATGATGGTATGTGGAGTCGAGTGGTTGGGGAGAGTAGATTGTAATAATTAATAGGACTTGAAGGAACCTTATTGTAAAAATTGGGACAGTAAGTCCTTGCAGGAGTCTGAGTGGTGGATGCTCTGCATCAGTATATGTTTATGTTATGTTTGTATCTTTCTCAGTAAACGAAGTGAAGTTAATATAAAATAATACAAAATGAAATTTAGCCAGAATAAATTAATTAAAGAAAATAAAACTTTTCAAGTATTAAACAACCCTAATAATTCTAAGTTCATCTTTTCTCCGGTATGTATTCTTGAATTAGTTAATAAACTGTTGCCTCCTAGCAAATCTGGTATTTCTGTTTTGGTAAATTCTTGATTTTGTTCCCAAGCTGGGCGACTGCTCCTTGGGAAGATTTGAATATTATGGAAAGAGATGTCAGCACAATCTCCAGGCATTATGAACCACAATTCATAGGTATGGATTTTTCTTGTGTTTTTTCAATCTGAAATCTTGTTTTGAGAAGAATAGGTTGAATAAATATGGAAATAATTAGTTACTGGATATGGATATTCTCCAAGGGTTGGGTTTTTACCAAATTTTTCTGAATTGTGCTTAAAGAATTGTGAATATTTGAAATTAATCTATGTAAGAACAAGCTCTATTTGATCTGATAAGAATTCTGGTGATACTCCAAGTCTTAATGACAATGTGTGTGTGTGGGTGGTAGTACATTCATAGTTGGATTCTTTTTCTGGTATTCACAAGTCCAATTTTAGAGATTATAAATTTGATGTATTCTAGTTTTATTCTTGGTAATCATATTTTAATCTATCCAGTAATCATATTTTAATCTATCCACTACAACCTCCATCAAATAAAGATATTTTGAGCATCAGTGACAATGTTGCCAGACTATCATACTTATGAGAAAAGAAAACTCCTTTTCTCTGAATCCAAGTGGCCCTGTATTGATTGTTCTTACACTAGGAAACGAATCGAGCAGAAGCTATATTCTTGTCTTCCACCCTATTAAGTGATGCTCTTGCATGTCTAGGTTTGCAGCTGATCTTGTTCACTGCCTGTTCTGACAGGGAGTCAAGCAAAAAGTATGCCTCTAAGTAGAACAACTTACAAAAGCTGACATAGAAGGCAAAATTCATTTATACAATTACCTGAGTTCCTGAGTAAAGATTCACTTTCTTGTTGCTCGATGAAGTATAAATAAACTACAATTGTTCCCCAATCAGATCTAGGCCAACTGCAAGAAAAGAAAACCCTTGAAAGAGTAAAAAATAGAACTGAATCCCTTCTAGCAGAGGCAGTTAGGAGGAGAAAAGCAAGAGCCAACTCTTTTTTGTATTTCTGATTACTTTTCTTCTTTGGTGGTTTTTTATGCTGATGTGCATTCAAGTTGTTGAGGAGTTGTAGGGTTGAGTATGAAACACTACGATGATGCTTTGCCTGTTCTAAATGAGGATCTGTCTCATTTTCTACCAATTCAAGCAAATCAGCTTCACATGAACGGCCTAACTTTTCTGTTACAACCCATTGTTATTTGAGTGTTGCCTCAAACTTAACAAATGAAAGCCTTAAATTTAATATCCATTATCAAGTTCGATCCAATGCAAGATCTTGAAATTCAAACTTCAAAAGGAAACAAATTAAATGCTAAACCCCCTAGACTCAAAACTCGATGCAATCTCCATTTAATGAAAAATTGCTGGCATTTAAAGTTTAATTGCGTTAATAACTGCCTCATGTACATATGTTTTACTATATGAGCAGGGAAGTGAGCCTTCATTTTGAAGATCTTTTTAATTGCAAATACAAGGTAAAGGCAGAAATTCAAATTTCCAAGGGCAGATTGTAGAAAATTGTTGCAGTTACTGTGGCTGTTGAGGATAACAGAGACCAGTCCCATCATTTTTGGGCCTACATCTGCAAATTAAGGTTATACTGGTGTCTATATCAGTCACTCATAATCCATTTTCAAGCTGCTATTTTCAAGGAGATTTTATTTCGAATCAATTAACACTGACAAAGCTTCAATTTCAGACTGCCACCACCATCAAAATTCTGATTTTTGGAATCTCAGAGAGCCCTCCAAAAGAGAATTTAACTTGTTTGCATGTCTGATATCAACCTTTTTTCAATAAGATAAGGTCTCAGTTTCGAATTAGAGGACTGGTATTTAACAATCCAAATCTGATTTTAGGCTTTAGATCCAGAGAGATAGCTTGATCCCAGCCTATCATCATAGTTTTGGTACCATTCACTGAGGTCTATTTTCATTTTCAGAATTATATATGAGACCTCACTTCGAATTTTAATTGCATCTTTTGGTAAACATGGACTGAAATCAAATTGCTTTAAGTAGTCAGGCATTTAGAAATAAGAGAAAATCAGTTCTTTGAGTGTTTGAGGGTGTAATGAGTCTAAATCAGTCTATTTTCTAGGTCTGATATAAATATCACAGGTTTAGATTTTAATCTTTCAGCCTGTAGTAATCTCTTCTTCCAGTCCATATTTGATTAAGTCAAAATAAAGTCCTAATTGCATCATCCCACCAAGTTTATATATACTTTAAAAAAAAATCTCAACATACCTCTTTCTCATTGCACATTGGGATCTGGATGAGGACCATTGGATAAGCCCCATTGTTGCCTTGCTCCAAATCAATTCCAGCTTCCAACTCATATTTGGGTACCAGTTTGATCTTCTTCAACTTGATCCACAAATAACCCAGGCATAGTAACACTCGATCAACTGACTGGATAAGAAACAAGATGATGCAGACATTGGTCATGAACTGAAGTGGGTGGGCTAGATATTTTTCCCTGGTGTAAACCCATGCCATGTATATCGAATGGAAAAGGCCCTGTATGCCTACAGACGATGGAAAGTGCAAATTTCCTATACCAATAGATGATGGAAGGTGCAGATTTGGTCAAGTGAAATGCCAGCCTTGTGAATAAGCCATCATTTCCAAACCTAACATCAAAACTAAAAAGACAAGGAAACTCTTGATAATTCTGTATAGCTTGCTCTGATGAGAAAATTTTTCCCTGGCATCAGTATCCTGAGCGAGCCATTTTCTGATTGCAGCTAAAATTATCCAAATGTCAATTGCAAGCCAAGCAACAAATCTTGCCGCCTTATGACCTTTGAGAAAAAGGTCCCATGAGAACTATTTGACATTTTTACACCCTACTCTTACCAACCTGAAAATTGTCATCCTCTGGAATCTACAATTCAACCATTGAAAAATTGGCCTTCTCCATTTTCAAAACTACAAAGTTACCCCTGTGGTTCTCTTTTCCCCACCATTGCACAAAAGAAAAATTGGGGTCCATGGAATAAACTAGTATCTTTTATTTAAACCACTATGCTAACCACCAAAAGAAAAACAATGTCCAACAAATAAATGATCCTAATCTCCTTAGGTCATATCCAATACATCTGAATCATTTAAACCCAAATCCAAGCTGTAGAAGTATGTCTAGCATATTACTTAGGTTTGAAGCATGGATCACAATGGATAAGCTCACATTCAATTCCAAAAATATTGCCAGCAACTCACGTGATTAATAATGGTGGGCTAAGTAGTTAAATCCACATCCAGTTGCAGAAAATGATCAGTAAAACAATGTGAGTTTATATCATTGGTAATTTAAACCCACATCAAAACCATGTTTGAACAGAAGGTGCATAATCTTTCAAGTAGAATTGTGCTTTCTGTTGTTCTTTATAGTTTCCCTCATCCATTACCACATCAAACCTGTAGCTGATTTTCCTCATAAATATTCTAGCACCAATTCACATATGAAAGTAATCACCAGACTTTGTACACAACAGAACCAACAAAACCTTGACAATATCTCCATACATTATTGGACTAGCAATGATGACTTTCAGAATTATTTTAGTGATTCCTATGCCCCTAGTTCTTCCAGAGTGATACCATCCACATTCTTGTATCAATATCAACACCTTACTACAGGTAATTTGACCCTGCTTGAACCTGTTCAACAAGTGTTATTCCTGGTTTTTCTTGAAGGTCTTACATTTTGGCATCCCCATTTCAAGCCTACATTTTGGCACAAGCAGGGTGGATGCCATGCACAAATAGAACTAACTAGACCTTGTGAAGAAGATGCTAATCTGATTGTAGGGATTTAGATCTTAGATCCCAAGCAATAAGCAGTGGTGATCCTTCCCCATCATTGAGAGTGCATCCATAATAATTTAGAGGTTCTTCCTTTGATTTCATATATTGTGTGCAATGTCATCCTTATAATTAGCAGAGCGGTATACAACACCTCTAGAAGGCCTGTCATTGGCAGCTTCTTTAGACTTTTCCACCTTGCAGTTCTGCCAGGATGACTTCTCCATATGTTCCCTGGTGGTTATGTATGCAAAATTTGGAAGCATAAACAAGGCATGTGAACTGTTTGATAAAATAACTAAAATAAATGTAGTCTTGTGGATCAGCATTTCTGTCTGTGTCAGAAAGAGAGCTTTGGAGTAGGTATGAACATCCACCAAAAGTTAACGAAAGGCATTTTTGTCAGATGTTGTAGTTGTAAGTGCGTAGACATGTATGAAAAAATGTGGAATGATAGACAAGCACATCAATTTTTTTCTTGATAACAACCCAACTATATTCAGGCTCTTTTAGTACTCTTCTTTCCACACATTTTATGCTTAACTACTGGGTCTTATTTATTTCAGGTATATACATGATTTGTTCAATTTTTTAGTTTCAATTTTTTAGTAATCTTTTTGAATGTGTATACATAAATTCATTAGTAATTTTTAGTAATAAAATTCACATGCAACTATTGTTACTGTCATGCATCATCCAGTTACAAATTGTAGATTTCTAGCCTATGATATGTACAGTTCACTTCAGATGTTCTTGTTCATAGCTTGTTATTTTTTCGTTAGTTTTTATTGTATCTATAGTTTGCAAATTTCATCGAATAATAACTTGACACGGGGAAAACTATGAAGATTTAAATAATTGACAAGTAAAAAGTTGAAACTATTTTAAGAGAAACTGTGTGAAAATCAACAAATAATACTGTTTATCTTTTCCTTAAGGATTCATATTTGTTTGTATGCTATCTCTCAAACCAAAGGTTTTGTCTACATTCATTACTCACTGCTTGTCTTACTGTCAACAACAGATCAGAATTATATGTTACAAGCAAATTGTAATAAAATTTCAATATCTCTCAAAATACACCATAAATACTCATGAGAATGGATCCAAAATAAAGCTAAAAATAATGATAATCATTTGCAATCATTCATTGATCAAAATGGTGAACTTCAAACCCATACAAATCACTGCCACAGTCACAGGGCTGGTAGAATGTGGGAAAAGTCAATAACATCTGTACGGTATGATGTTACAAGTCTGATGAATCACAGAGCAACTTCAAAGAGTTTCAAAATTGGCCAAGTAAGTACCTATGATAACCTTTTAATTCAAAACAATTTCATTGAATATAAATTTTGGTATTTTTTAAATTGTGCTAAAATTTTTTTAATGCAGAAATAGCACTATCTATTAGCTTTGAACATTACCAGCAATAATTTTTTCCTTTTTATGGCATATGGGTTGTTCATGGAATCAGGTCATGACTTCCTTGTCTATGACAAAAACTATCTTTAGATCTTTGCATATAACTGCTCTCCATATTCAAGATCACTATTTTTACTTATTCCAGTAGTCACTATCTCTTCTTTTGATTGACTTCTAAAGGCAATGAAATTTCATGGAATGTCCCTTTGTCCCTTTCTCTACAACCCCTTCAAATATTTTGGGCCTTGGTATTGTTCCTTACCATGCACATCTCTGTATTTACACAATAGATTTTCTCTTTTGTGCTTTTTACAAAAAACAGTGAAACCTCTTCATTCTATGAATCTAAAAATTCCATGGAATTGCTCTAAACCTTTGTTCTTTGCAAAGGATGAGATAAGTGATTTATTTCTTCAAATAATGATAGAAGTGATAACAAATTTTTCATTGGAACTTGGAAGTAATCAAAGCTATAGAAATTTAATGTGTTATTTTTAGCCACAGTTCTTAGCACTTGTAGCGATTATGGATCTCTTGTAGAACTTGTTTGTATGATATGATGAATGTCAAGTGTAGCAATTAGTTGTTAGTCATAGATGGTTTGACTTTTCTGACTCATTTGTGTTGTTTCTTTCCTTTAATAATATAATTTGTGTTTTAAAGGTTTACAACCTTATGTTTTTATTATATTTTTTTAATAAACCTTGTTGTTGATTAAACTCATTCTACTATTGAACTTCTAAAAATAATGACACAATTGAAGATATGTACTCGTGTATAGTGAATTTTAAGTGAACCAAAAACAACTAACATGTCTCAGCATTGGTCTTTTAATATAATCATTTCTTGGTAGTGTTTTGTAATTTATTATGGGTGATTTGCTATGATTTACCAATTCTATTGTTTGTCAGCATTTTTTTTATATTATTTTGTCAGAGCTTTTTAGTGTTTATTTAATGATTATTATTTTTATTTCAAAGGTATATCTTATATTGTCTGATTTATGTTCTTTAATATTTTTTTCTGAACTTTGTAAGCATTGGGTCTTGGGTTTATTTAGTATGTTAAACCTTTATTTGTGAGATATATCAATCTGGTACGAATCTAGTAAATTGTAAAGGTAATTTTTTATTTCAAAATATCTCCTATTTTTCTTCCTTTTGTTGAATGGTGTATTCCATGTAGTAGGAGTCACTATGAGGAATCAGTTTAAAAATGATGGTTATGCATAGAATTATTTTGTGCCTTCATGATTTTCATGGAATAGGAAAATTCACTGGTTTTGAAGAGAACAAAAATAACTATTTGTAACAATGATTCAAGAAGAATCATAATATTTGAAATTTAAGATAGAACAATATGAGAATCGTTAGATAATAAACTTAGCAACTGGATTTTTCATGCACAAGTATGTGAGTATTATGTTCTCAGAAATAGAGACAAGATGCAAATCTTCAAAAGGCCGTCTTCTACTTTTAACCTAAAATTTACAACGATAAATAGTTTCCAACTATGCTAGCTAATTATCATGTCATAAAATCATCCTAAAATTGGAATGACCCAACAAAGCCACTGCATGGGCTTGTAACATTGTCTGTATAGTGAATATGGCTTGTAGTTACTGGATTTGCAACTCTACTGACATAATTATAGTGTTTTGTCTATATAGAGAATATGGCTTGTAGTGACTGGATTTGCATTAATTTATTTCATATTTTTCTAGTCCCTGTAGAGAATTACGACATAAACTGTTGACATCATAAAATGATCATATCAGAATCAACATTCTACTATATGATTGTTTCTTGACAACTGAGACTTAGTATATTGTGCTAGTGAGTGATATTGTAACATTATTCTTTTGATAAACTCTTTAAGAGCCATAAGTGATTATTTAGTATGAATAAATTCCCATATTTTCTTCTTTATTTTTTTATTGTTTCTAGATTTAATCATTGATAATAATTGAATAGATGTGGAATCCCATTGTGCATTTGTTTTTGCATTACTTGTCAATTACAACATAATTTTTTTTGTGACATAGATGTTCTTATTTACATCTATTTGGAATTGACCCATCTCTTATTTTGACTTTTAGGTGTCAAACAACACACAACATCCATTTTTATAACATCTAAGAAACCCCAAGATGTGGTTGTAAATAGTTGGAGTGAGGCTTTTGGAAGTAAAATTTCTCAACACTCTAACACTAGACAATGGTTACAAGTTCCTAATTTGTGGCAATCTACAAATGGCTAGTCAAATTTATCATCTTTGCAGCAAATGGATGAAGTAGACAAATCAAATTAAATCAATCAATCTCTTGCAAATAATATGAGTGAACTATCCTTGGTTTTTTGAATAGGATGGATGTTGACTTGTCTAAGAAAATTAAGAATAAGGACTTGAAGCTAGTTATTTTGAAAAGTTCTTGTTAGAGTGTTCTTGACACGGTAAAATATGTTAATGTCTCTGGTTATAATAGGATGGAATCACTTCAAGGAAAACATGCCAAGGAAGAAAGGAATGTGGAAAGTAAACTAGAGTTAGATGTTTTGATCAGAGCAACTAGTTTTGTTGAAAATATTGAAGTTGGACTAAATTTTGTGCCCAGTATTGGTAGGATTTTAGAGGTTGATAAAAATTTGGAAGAACAAGCTATTTCTCTCTTGAATATTTCATTAGGATCTATACTTTCAAAGGATGATCCACTAACTGCATTCTTGGGGTTGATAATCTCTTTTGGATCTCTAGATGAAGTGAAATAATTGGGTAAAATTTATGCTGCTCAACCGCAGTACCAGAGATGTCACCATTGAGTTTAAAGTATCAATAGTCATCCTCCCCTTGACCAAATAAATGACCAAATAAATGACCAAATAAACGACCAAATAGAGGACCAAATAAACGATCAAATAAATGACCAAATAAATAACCAAATAAACGGCCAAATAAATAACCAAATAAACAACCAAATAAATGACCAAATAAATAATTAAATAAATGACCAAATAAATGACTAAATAAACGACCAAATAAATGACTAAAATAGTTTAGTCATAAATTTGGTCGTGAGATAAATGACTGGCAATAAACTACCAGTGGTCACGTGACCAAAGTTAGTCATTTATCTACAATTTTTAGTAGTTTATTTAGTCATCTATTGTTGTTTTTGTACTAGTGGCGCATGACCGAGTAACACTTTCACCAAGCATCGGAGACTACTGAGTTCCTTCAGTGACCGAGCTTCCTTCAATGATTAAGGTCATCGGTCAAGGCTACAACCAAGTAAAAACTAGCCAAAATACAAACACCTATGTAGTTTCATCGAGGACACAGATTGCCCCTGCCTCATTAAGGATGCAATAAAATTTTACTTGAATAAGATACCACAGACTCGTAGTCATTCCGGTTCCTTACCGATCACAATTGTGAGCTCAGAATCAACTGAATTTTTGTAATACTAAATCTCTTGAAATATCTACAGTCTCCTTCTTTCTGGCATGTTTCAATAATGAAACTCATATCTCTTAAATAGACAAGTAAAGTTAAACCGTTTTCATATCATCCATCAGATTTTGCCTCATAATCTCCATCATCCATTTTGGCGAAGGGGTCGATAATTGCATATGATAACAACTAATATTTGGTGAACCCCGCGTAATTCAAGTAATTGACTGGGTGAATAGGGTGGGAATTTGGGACACGATTGTGTATGATGCATGGCAAATTGGGTCCTAGGGAAAATAAAAATTTCACTTGGGATAATGGGCCTTTGGCGAATGGTGATCCATGATAAATACACCCTTCCTTAATCCATGGCGAATAAGAGTAAAATATACAATAAAAAAATGGGCGAAGAACCTAACTACCATAGTAAAATTACAAAAAATAGTGGCGAACAATCCGACCACTAAACGTGTCTTTTATGAAATCAGGGTGAACTGGTCAACCAATATACTGAGCTTTTTTTCGCCAATTTCTATACGACCCACAGGACATATTCACCAATTGATGAATAATCGCCACTAAAAAAATCCCTGACCTGGAAGTAGTTTGGTAGACCTATAAGGGTTTGTAGGTGAAGTTGTGCTTAGAATGTTGTGGGAGTTGGGGAAGCAATCAGGTGGTTGACTCTCTATATTTTTTTTCTAAGTAAGGTGTTCCAATCATTAGATTGGACAAGAAACTCCACTGGTGAATATTTCCATTATTTGGTCTCAAATAGGGAAGGAGTCCCCGAGACCATAACTTGGACAAGTTAGGAATTGTTGTTAGAAGTTGGGAGTAACCTTCAAAAAGGGTTAGGCATCTTAAATTGATAGACATCCATACCAATCTAAGATTGTATGAGTGAATCATTACCTAAGGATAGGTTGTGAAAAGTTGTGGGTATAAAGACATTGTTACTACCTACCATTGTGTGCTTTGAATCATATTAGCACTTAGATTCATTCACAAGTGGTCTCGTGGTATCTAGTCTTCTTTTCCCACCAAATTATTTATTACCTTTACTAATATTATAGCCTATGATTTGACATGTCTTGAAAAACCAACACAATCCATCTATTATCTTGTTGCTTCCTTTCAAAACTATCAATCAAGTATAACTTAAGATAATCATTCTAGAAATATTTGTTGCATAGGAAAATGCTTATTGAGGCCCTATTATAGTGTAGATTCATGTGTTGGTCCCATAGTACGCGCTCTTCTTTCCTCTCAAATTAATTCCTTACCTCTAATAATGTTATTAGCCTTATAAACCCCACTTATGATTGATACAAATTTAGATATTTTCTCTCAAATACAATATTAAGTTAATCAATGATGAGAATCTTTAAAATATTTTTGACCAAGTGTATATATGTGCTTGGTTGATGTGATTGCCTTTAAACCCTATTGCTTGTTAACCACATTCTAATTTAGTTTCACAATACCTTGCCTTTCTTCATAATATTTTTATTTCATTGAAGGCATAAGTACTCGGGTCTATTCTAGAAAGAGATTACATGTTAGCTAGTTTGTGAGGAAAATGCTTTTGGAGGCACTATTAGTGCTGAAATTCATGTGTGGGTGGTCCTATGGTATCTACTATTTCTTTTCCTCCTAAATTATTTATTTACTTTTAATTATGTTATAGCCTTTAATTTAAAATATCTCGAAAAAGAAACACAATCCATCTATCAGCCTCTTGTTACCATTCACAACTATCAATCAAGTATAGCTCAACAAAATAATTCTAGAAATATTTGGTCTATAGGAAAATTCTTTTTGAGGCTGTAGTAGCATTTAGATTCACATGTTGGTGGTACCATGGTACATGCTCTTCTATCCTCAAAAATTATTTTTTCACCTCAAATTAGGTTATTAACATTGTTACACCAACATTTGATATACCCACATTTTAAACCTTTTTCTCAAATTGATTGTTAAGTTCATCATTATTGAGCATATTTAAACCATCTTTGACCGAATGTGTGTGTGTGCGTGCTTTGTTTATGTAATCACCTAAATACCATATCACTTGTTAGCCAAACACTAATTTAACTTTTCCACACCTTATAGTTCTTCGTGATAATTGTATAGCATTGAATGCATTAGTACTTGGATAGGTTCTAAGAAGAGATTACACATTGGTCCATAGGAAAATACTTTTGGAGGCCCTATTAGTGCTTGTATTCATGTGCACAAGTGGTCCCATTGTATTTTCTCCTCTTTTCCCACCAAATTGTTTATTACTTTTACTAATGTTATAGCCTCTAATACAAAATTTCTTGAAAAATAAATACAATCCATCTATTAGTCGCTTGTTTCCTTTCTTAACACTTTTTGTCATCCGATTAGCATGTAGATTCATGAATTTGTGGTCTAATGGTATGTGTTCTTCTTTCCTTGAATATTTTTCATTTACCTCAAGTAAGGTTATCAACCGTTTTACACCCACCTTTGATTGCTTGAAAGTGTGTGTGTGTGTGTGTGTGCATGCGTGTGCGTGCGTGCGCACATGAGCGTGTGTGCATGTGTGTATGTATGTGTGTGTGTGTTTGGTTTATGTGATAGCCTAAAAAACCTCTCACATGTCATCAACATACTAATTTAAGCTCACTGAACCTTATATTTCTTTGTAATACATTTAGAGAATTAAAGGCATACATACTTGGGTCAAGTTGATGACTTCTTCAATTCTTGTGGATAGTTTCTTATCCACGTTTGAACTATCTAGATCAGTTTTTCTACAATGGCATTTAAACTAGTAAAATGGTTCAAATTTGAGATTTATGGCGATTCATGAAAAACCATTTGACAAGGATAGATAAATTGATATTTTAACTAATGTGACCAATTTTTACGATAACCTAGTTCTCAATTTTAAATTTTTTAAACTTTATGTTTTTAGGAATCCTTACCAAAAAAAATTAAATCTTAAGTTATCTTGGTTTCTCAGTTCTCAAATTTTTGCTTCTACTTACTGATGTATTATTTCCCATTAGGCCAAAATTCAAAGTAAAACATGCAACTAGTCAAAAGTTAAAACATGATCTTTAAAAGAGGTGTAATGGGTGAAATAGGGACAAGAGACTATAGGAAGTGAAAAATTAATAAAATTAAACTTAAAATAAAATAATTTCACTTTCAAAATCAGATATCAAAATGTACAAGTCTTTTATTTTTAAATTGAAAATCACAAGTGGCAAGTGAACTTGTGAGTTTCTAAAACTGAAGGTAAATCACCAATGTTAACTTCAAAAGGTGAATACACTAGACCTAAAAAGTTGATGAAGTGAAATTGTGAATAGTTAAAAGTTAAAGATAAGGATTATGAAAATTTACAAGTTACAAATACTTTTGAGATTCAAAAAGTAAATGTAGGTTACAAAAATGAATCTTGAAGTGGGCAACTGTTAAAAATTGTGAAATCCAAATTCACAACTCACAAATAAAAGTTGCGAGTTTTCAAATTGAATTACAAGAATTTATGGGATGTAAAAAGTGAATATGACTTTACTTCCTAAATTAAATAATACTTTCATAGTGCTCATCCAAAAATTAGATATACATCATTCTTTTTCAATTTCTGACATATTTCTCTATGTAACACCCTTATAAGTTCTTTTTTAAGGTTACTTAGATATGATAATGGATAAGAGTATTCCTTCCATAATCTCTAAAGAACAACTAGGTTTAGTGTTGGGAAGGGAAGCCCCTGATGGTGCACTTGTTACACATGAGATCATAAACTCAATTTCCTAAGAAAAGATTTTTGCAAATTTTATTCTGAAATTAAATATGGCAAAGGCACATGATAGTGTTAATTGGTTTAATTGGTCTTTTTTTCTAAACATTATCAAGAAAATTGTCTTTTCACAAAAATTTATTAAATGGATCTCTTTTCTCATCTCGTCTCTTAGATTCTTAATTTTATTTAAAGTCTCTCCAAGGGGATTTTTTCATTCATCAAGGGGAATAAGACAAGGAGACCCCCTTTAACCTTTCTTGTTGATAATTATGGCTAAAGATTTTAGTAGAGCTATCAAAGTTGCCAATGGTATGGATCTTTTGAAGGGGATCAAGGTTACTAGTGTTTCAAATTATTTCACTCATAAAATCTTTTAAAATGATACTCTTTTATTTGTTGAAGCAACAATGTCTAAATCAAAGGATTTTAAGAGGTTAATTTCATAATATATTGCTTCCTTAGGTTGGCTAATTAACAATTTAAAATTTAGAATTTTCTTCATGATTGTGCCCCTAATAGTTCACCAACAACTTGTAAGGTATTGAAAATTGCTCTATTGGAACTTTCCCTTAAAGTTACTTAACCATTCCATCTTTTCTAGGATTAGAAAACCATAACTTTTGGAAAAAAATTATTGCTTCAATTTCGATGAAGATATTTGCTTGGAATTATAAATGGCTGACTTTGTTAGGAAAAATAAAAATTACTAAATCAGTTCTCAATACCACTCCTATTTACCTAATGTGAGCACTTAAAATTCCCAACGATGAACACATATTGACCTCTAGCTAGGGTGTTATTAGATCCTTTCTTTGTTCTGAAAATGTACACCAAAAAGACAAGATTCCCTTTATAGTATGGGATAAAGTATGTCTTCCAAAGGATTGCAATGAGTCTAGTTTTTAGGAAATATAAATTTTCAAAATAAATCTCTTGGAACTGAATTTCTTTGAAGACTTTATAAAAACCTATCCCTTAAATGGTGCAAATTAATGTTGTCAAAGTACTTAAACAACTCTTCTCTTGACATAATATTTACAGTTACATCCCTTCTTAAGGGTTAAAAAATGTGGAATTTCATCTCTTCTTGTAAATATATTATAATTCCTCACATCTCTTGGTTGGTTAATAATATAAATAGGGCCAATTTCTGGGAGAACTCCTAAGTCACAACTCACAAAACACTAAACTAGCTCCATAATTGGTTAGTACTTGTACTTATTCAAATGTTTCTTTGGGGTATTCATGTTATGGATTATTTTTAAGTTTATTTTACATTATTTTCTCCTAATTGCAATATCAAAATTTGAGGGAAGTACCTCCTATTTATTAATTGAGGAGATAAAGGGGCTCTATGATGAATGGTTCATAAATCACAACAATTTCTAAAGGTTTTACAAATGGGTAGCAAGCTAAGTACCCTTAACCTTGGAAAATCATCCATGGTTAAGAGCACTTGAGTTGGAGCAATACTAGGAAAGGTGATCTCGAGGAAAGCTCGAATGCTTCACCTAAATGAGTATTAACTAGATGAAATGATTGCTAAGTGTTCCATTCATTCTCATGAGATACATGGGTTCTTGTGAACTACTACTCATGAAACATTGGTCAATGATTTGACACAAAAACTACAAAGTTGAAATTCTAACAACAATACCAAAATTTTCTCTTATAGTTAAATAGAATTTAATTGATTTATTCCCAATCTCAAGTGATCTTGAAACAATTTATAGCTTGGATCTTAAAAAAGAACCATTTTCTACTCAAACAAGGATGATGGAATTATTTGGATAAAGTCCAAATCTAGAAACTATAATCTAAAGGACGGATACAACTCTCTAATGAAAGTCTCCAATGATTTGTATCGACCCTCCAAACTTCTTTAGACCTCTGTCTGCCTCCCTAAATTTGGTTCATTTTCATGGCTCATGATTTAGGATTGTATTCTTACTAGTATGATATTAGATAGAATTGGTATTACTGCTATCGTTTCATGTGTCTTATGTGGGTAACTCATGGCTTCTATCGGTCATTTACTCCTTCATTGTGAACTTGCCCAAAATTGTCTGAAAGGGCTTCAATTGCATCTTATTGGAACTCCACTCTAAATAAGAATCTATTAAGGAATAGTTTCAATTGTCCTAATCTTTACATATCCTCTTTATTTTCTAGTATTTGGCTAGTCAGTACCTTTGTTTTGATATGGAACCTAATTTTGCAAAGCAACAACAAAGTCTTCGAAAAATATTATTCTTCCATAGATCAAGTGATTCACTTAATAGAGTTTTCTATATCTAAAGTTACCATGAGGCATGTTTATAGACATATTAATAGCTTGAAATGTTTCACTTCTTGGGATAACAATTTGCTCAAAACATGGCTTCTTCTAACTTGATAGTGCTAATAATGTCTTCTCCACGAGAATGCAAAAGATAAAAAATAAAGTGGCTTTTGCCCACCATGAACATGCACAAACTCAACTTTGATGAGGCTTATAAGGGAAACCCCATCCCTTTTAGCATTAGAGAAGTCAGTCAAAATTAATAAGGTGAAATCACCTTAGTAGTGTGTAAGAATTTCACAGATGGAACTAACAAAAAATTTGAACTAGAAGCTTCGGATCTTGGACTATATCAGGTCCTCAAACTAAACATGCAAGACTTAATCATTGAAGGGGATTCAATGTTGGTGTATAATGTTGTATTAAAGAATTTGTTTACATCTTGGCATTTGAATTGTCTACTTTAGCCAATTATGATTAAAATATAAATATTCAAGTCATTTGCAATCTCTCATTGTTATAGGGAAGTGGATACAATAGCAATATAGTTGGTGAATCAAGCCTTAGAAGACGATTGTAGTTTTAAAGAAAATCATCGATTTGAAAGTTTTTTTGTTGTTACTATTTGATCTTATTTTCAAGTATGGTGTCCTTCTTCATTAAACCTTTATAGTATTGTACCTTCATTTTCCCTTCATTTTCTTCTTCATTCAGATGACTCTTTGTCTAGGTGAATTGTGCTCTTGTTAGGTGATATCTATTTGTGGTGTACATGGATGAGGTGTATTAGAATATCTTGGGATGTATTTCTTTCCTCACCTAGTATAGGATTGTTCTCTTGCTTGCGCATTAGAGATTGTTTTATTATGTTTTTTTTCCTTTTTACGTCACTTGGGTGTTCTATGTATTTCTTATTTAATCATTCTTCTACTATAATGGTTTAAATGTTTTTTCCTATTCACAACTTCATTTCCCACGAATGTCTTCTTTTTCAAATTTGAATTAGTTTTAAGATTTTTTTTAATAAATTGTCAAAAGCCATTGAAGTTTATTACTAGAAAGGGAAAAAATAAATAAAGTTAGAATGCATCAATGGAAAGCTCAAAATAAACTAGCCTACCACCCAATAATAAATAGAAATTTGTTTTCAAAGTTATTAATCACCTCTAATATTTAGTTGTTCAAAAGTAAAATTGGGGAGTGTAGTTTTTGCTTCTTTTAGCCCACTTACACTTCATCCCTAATCGGAGGCCACTTGTTTCTTTTCAATGATCAATTATTTACAAATCTTATTCAATTCTTGACAATGGTTAGTAGAAGGTATTCATTTACTTGTCATTGATACTTACTTGGTAAAAGTAATTAAAAATAATTATTTCAAAAAAATGGCTTAGAAGGAAATCATGCTACTTTTTGGTTTGTCAGATTCCAACTTGGGGAAGGAGTAATGCTTTGATTTGAGATTCTTACAACTAGCACTTGCACCTTTGAAGGGTGCAAGGATTACGCCGATAGTGTTATATATATTAATTGATATCATTGTAGTATTGATGTAGAAAGTTTGCTCACAATATTTTGTGTGCATAATAACATATATTGGTAGGATAACTTCATCTTTTTTTTTTCCTTCCTTGGTACCCAAGGAATACACCGTGTTAGACTTTTCCTTCGCAGAGGTTCATCCTTTCTTTTCAAAAAGTTCTCTTCTCCACAAGTTTTATCATGATCTCTACACCCTATTTCATCCACATCGAACTTCACAAGCTCTTGGTTGAAATGGCTTGTTCTTTTATTGTTCTCCTCCAAAAGTATGGGTGCAACAACAATATTGTCATTGTCATTAGTGAAGCACAAATTGTTGTAGTGGTTTTCATCATGATATGAGAGATGAAGTGTGGGAATATATGTGCTATCGAAATTTTAGGTACATGGTCCATACTTGGCCCTTCAAGTGGTGCACATGAATATTGGTGTTTGTCACCATGGAGGCTACATAAATCTTACAATGGTCTGCCCACATTCCATCTTCTACCATTTTTTCATAGTATTTTTCAAAAGTCATTTCACCTTTCTGAGAAAAGAAAGGCTCAAAGTCTAAAAGATGTTCCATACAAGTTGATCTGCTAGGTCTCTGAAGAAATAATTTCCATCTAGTAGGGCACTTAATTGAGATTGCTTGTCTTCTTCCTTGGTGGACATTTCAGGTTGAGGAAGAGATGGTTCCAGTAAAAAGATTTTCTAACATATAATTCAAATAGATAATGAGACATGTATAATTCATAGAGAGATTAAGACAATAATGTACTTAGGCCCAGTGAAATTTGAATTGTCAAATTTCTATACTTGAACCGTCATCTATTTGTAGAGCTTCATTGCAACAGAAAGAAGAGGACTATTTCGATGACTAAAATTTATTTCCATTAGTATTAGGCTGGGATGAAGATTGAAAATATATAGGTATGGATTCATTTCATTTCAAAAGAGAATAATAATGTTATGTTCGCGTATTTTTCGATGATCTCAACCTCTGCATAAATTATAGAATTCATTCAAATGTAACCTTAGAAAAATATGAACAAGATCAATTATAGAATTTATTGAAATGTAATCCTACATAATATGAATAAGACAAATTGAAATTTATGAACATGTAGACAATAAAATTACCGCTTGAGGTGTAGGAGACAAATAGTTGCAGCTGGAAATGATGGGAGAACCGGAGTTGGGGCTAATACGTCTTTGGTAAGTTGTGAGAAGCACGTAACAATATGTCTACTATATATAGAAACCAATTATATGTCTTTGGCATGTTGTGAGGAGCATGTAATAAGATGTATACTATATATAGATTCAAAATGCCGTATGCTACAATACCCTACGTGGCAATTTCCAATTATTTCAAATCTTAAATGCAAATACAATTTGGAAATCTAACTTCAAATTTTTATACCACAAATCACAAATCTTAAATGCAAATACAATTTGGAAATGTAACTTCAAATTTTAATACCACAATAGTCATTATATTAAAACCTATTATGATGTCTATATATAGAATGTACCAAGTGATATTTAATTTCAATGTTATAAAGAATTTGTGATGTTGGAAAATATAAATAAAACTAAATCACATGGTAACTAATATGAAAATAAAAGTTATGTGTTTTTTTTAAAATAAAAAATTGTTATACAAAGTTACTAAAATTTTAAGAGCTACTCTCGCTATAACTTGATATCTAATTTTGACTTTATATTTCTTAGTCATAATAAAATTAGAAGATAGCAAATGGCATTCTTAGAAAAAAAAAAATTAATTAGAAGATAACAATGCCATTCTTAGACAATATTTATGTAAATATGACCTAAATATATATTGAGATAAGAGCTTTATGGCGCTAATGCAGATGTTTGAAAATATTTTCAAGTCCACCAGAGCTGTATTCTGACAATTTTAGCATATTTATCCAATACTCTTTGTCATCCTCTATAATAATGAAATCTGTGAATGTTGATGATTGTACTATTTCCTGGGGGATCCCTGGAAATTGTGTAGCTCAAGGTAAGACTCTTGTGGAATTGGTGCTCCAAAGGTGTTTATGTCCAGCAAAGGAAAATAAGTAAAAGGTGTTCATGTACTTGATATCAAAGCCGAAATGGAATCCCCACAGCTATTTTCTGCTGGCAGAAAGTCATTGTTACCACCCTCATTAAGCATATCAGCATTGAATTTTGTTGAACAAGGGATAAAATTTGGTGCCACAGAACTTCCTACCATCTCATTTGTTTTGAATACAGACTTTAGTTAATTGTGGCCCAAGAGAATATTGCCATTAGCGGCAAGGCTCAACAACTTTCCGCCTATCCTGGCTTCATACTCTTAAACAGAAAGTTAAGAGAGAATGGCAAGCTGCTCGAGACACTCCCAGGGATTCTGTCCTGCCGGAATGAATCCTTCTCCTTTCCATAGATATATGACCTCATCCTCAGCGAAGAAGGAAACGTACGCAAAACAAGCCTTTAAATGTGCAGGCAGAGAGTCGTAACTCAATTTGAGAACATACATGGTAGGGTCGTTGGAAGTGCTTACCTTCTGCAGCTTACTGAGCTTGGACTGCCAGTCCCTTGGCAGTGTAGTGCTCGTCAGAGATGCTGCCATGATTTTGATTGCAAGTGGTAAATTCCCACATTTCTTCATGATATTACGAGTCACTTCCTCCAGGTACTGTGGCGCTCTATTTGCCACAAACTTAGGAAATGCATGAGCACAAAACAGCCTCCAACTCTCTTCATCTGTCAAACATTCCATCTCGTAAATCTCAGCATTGAGATTTACAGCGACCTCTCTGCTTCTTGTGCTTACCAAAATTTTATACTGACTATTACCTCCAAATGGTATGCCAAGTTTTGTTAGCAAATTCCCTTCTCTTGTAGCCCTCCAGACATCGTCTAGAACAACAAGACACCTCTTCTCTAACATAGAGAGATAAATCAACTCTGCTCCTAGCACTTCACTCATTCCACTCTCCTTAATTTCCTTAATTAAGTCTTTATCTAATTGAAAGGCCAAGTCACTGAGCAACTTGGAAACAGAATAGAACTGAGAAACTGAAAGCCATGCAGATTTCTCATACCTCTCTTTTCTACCATCGTAGACATGCTGAAGAAGATAGATTTTTCCGATCCTCCCCATTCCAACCTCTGCAATAATTGGAATTTGGGGGTTTTCCAGCAAATACGCCATGCTTTCAATCTTGGATTCTATACCCACTGCTTTTGGAAGACTTTGCCTGCAATTCTAGCGGTTCTTTATGTCATTGTCTGTCTGCCCTGGCAACTCCTTCGCTATTTCAGACCACCTGCATGATATATCTATGAAGCAAAACTTGTGCCCAATGCTACTTGCCACCATATGCATAACGTGGAAGCACACACCAGTTCACCAGCTATGTGAACTGCTCAAAAAAATGCCACTTGTCCATTCATGTTTTTTTTAACCGGCAGATATTCCCGGCACCACTCTGTTTCTCGGCGTAAGACTGCCGGAAAGTCTGAACAATCCGGCGGGCATCTCCCCCAGAGAAAGCCTATCGGCTAATTAGCGTGTTCGTAGCCACTGTTAAAAGGAAATATGAGGTCACAGATTTTGTTTGAATAATGAATAAGTTTTTTTTTTTTTGATGAATAGAGACCTTTCAATTAATAGAAATTAAAGATACATATTCACAAAAAAAAAGCCGGGGGATATATTAAATCACCCCGCAGTGTTCAAACGGTAGAGCCAGAAACAGCAAGAACTATTCACCAAAAAAAATTGAAAAGGCCCTCAGGCCGCAAGAGCAGGAGCAGAGGGCGGAGGATCTTTGTCATCTGATCCCCACTTATCAATGGGATTGGCAGGCTCATCCGGAAGCACCCAACCAGCTTCATCAGTATTTTCTTTTTCTTTTTCTTCTTCCGCCCTGGGCGGGGAGATAGCAAGCGCCAAGTGGGGGAATTTGGAGGAGGTGGCCGAAAGCCAATCTCGCCCACGGCGAGCACCGGAACCAGGAGGAGCACCAGAAGGGGCTGACTGCGCCTGCGCATGTGACCACCCAGACTGCCGCGGAGGCGGAGAAGCCAAACGGCGCCGCCAACCATCTCCGCCACCTCTCGGAGAGTGCTGGCGAGGGGCCTGGGATCGTGGCGTGTGGGAGTGGCGCACAGAGGAGTTGCGCCCACGGCAGCGGCCTCTAGGAGGCGTACCCTCAGCAGAGATAGCATCCGGAGGCACCCGAGCCACTATACAGGGAGCATTGCCCCAATGAGAGATCAGCTCCTGCAGGTGAGCCACCTCTAAAGCCACTTTATTAGCTTGGACTTGAATCTGCATCATAACATTATTACATATGCAAGCTTTGTTAAACATAGCAACATTAGTATCAAGAGAGCTGTGGGAAAATATAACAGCATTTCTATCTTTCCAAAGATTGAACAAAATCTCCATCCTAAAAGTATGCCAAATTTGGGTAAACTTGGAGGGGAGTCTAGGAGAGTCTCCTAAGACAATCATATGCCAAGAGAAGGGCTCAGGCTGGAAAGGTTTGAAAAAATCATGGATCCACTGCCAATACTGTTGAGCTCTCCTACAAAACCAGAAAATGTGAAGAAAGGTCTCAGGGTGACCACAAAACAGACAGCGAGGGTCATGAACTCCCAAATGTTTGAGCCTAGGGCCAACTGGGAGACCTTGAAACAAAAGACACCAAGCAAAGAGAGCCATCTTGGGTTCTGTAATGGTGGTCCAGACAGTATGGAAATGAGAGCTCCAGTGGGAAGTGGCCGAATGAAGATGCCATCTCTGGTTTAGAATATCCACCATCGGAAGATGCGGGGATAACCACCTATACCCAAGCCTTGGCTTGTAATTGCTGAAAGGCGTGGCATGATACCATTTCCAATCCCTCCACCACGGCCTATTAGCCTGAATGCCAATCTTGTGGAGCAGATTGGTAGGAATGGCCGAAACCAAAAGATCAAAAGTCGGGCGATCAGAACTTGCCAGCCGAAATTGCACCTGCATATCCTCCCAAGATCGGAGCCCCATAGAGACTCTGGAAAAAAGATCCTTGGGAGTCCGAATGCCACGTTTAAAAAAACGCAGAGCACTAGCCCCTTGAGTTTTGGCCAAGGGTATACCCTGTATGAAGAATAAAGGAGACCACCAAAGATTCTGCTGATTGAAAGAAAGCCCATTACGAAAAGCATTACCATCCCATCGAAGCCAGGGCTTTATAGCTTCCCAGGCTTTCCAAATGCTCTTGATGACGAAGGTGCCCTGGATTTGAACAGGTTCTCTCATAGTGAGCAAGGTTTGGAGACCAAGACCTTTCCAGGCGGGCCGGTGAACCGGAAACCCGACGAAGATGCAATGTCTGACAAGAATTTTCCATGCCTCATCGCCAGAGAGAGCTCTAATAATCCACTTCGCACAAAGAGCAAGCCCTTGCTTCTGGGTGGAGAGAAGGCCCAAGCCTCCAGAGTCACGGGGAAGGCAGCAGTATTCCCAAGCAACCCTATGAAACCCATGACCATCCGCACCAGAAGCCCAAAGAAAATCCCTGAGCAGGCGCTCAAGCTTGAGATAAGAGGCCTTAGACGGAGCCCAGCAAGAAGAATAATAAACATGAGTAGCAGCCAGCACTTTCGAACAAATCTGGAACTTCCCTGCAAGAGAGA
Organism: Chamaecyparis obtusa; assembly: GCA_027943335.1. Taxonomy (NCBI): domain Eukaryota; kingdom Viridiplantae; phylum Streptophyta; class Pinopsida; order Cupressales; family Cupressaceae; genus Chamaecyparis; species Chamaecyparis obtusa. The sequence goes on along the minus strand of BSBK01011243.1, from coordinate 65,392 downwards.
GCGGTTTACTAATCCAGTAGTGCAACTTTTTCTCAATTTTAGCAAGAACAGCATTCCATAAATCCACAGCAGAGCCATGGAAGGCAAAAGGGATGCCTAGGAAGCGAAAAACTTCTCCATGTTGCACCCATTTCTAGTCAAAGCTGGCAAGCCAGGGCAGAGCTGGAAGAAAGGATTGTCTGAAACAAAGCATTTTGCACCATTGAATGGCCGATCCAGAGGCTTGACAAAAGGTGTCCAAGCATTGCAAGGCATTGGAGATGTTCTCCTCATCCTCAATGAGAGTGAGAAAGGAGTCATCGGCAAAATGGCCATTGACCAACTGGGAAGAAGAACCAGGAAGGGAAATGCCCCGAACCAACCCAGCAGAAACAGAGTTGGCAAGAAAATAC
>BSBK01011243.1:2500-60000 GCA_027943335.1 Chamaecyparis obtusa | reverse complement strand
TGGTGTCTCTAATTTGAGAGTTCAGGACTAAGAGTTGAAGGATTCAGCTCAAAGTTATACCCTTATAAGGGTCATGTGGCAACTAGGGAGATGTCCACTTGATTTAGAATTTAGTTCTTCAGTGAAATATTTGCTAAAAATTATATATTCATGTATGCATTCAAAAAATGTAATAAGGGAGGAACAGTAGCATATTACATTGGGAGTCGATATTGGCAGTTGCAACTACAATTACACTTTCTATGATGGAAACTAATAACTACATCATATATTCTTCCTTTTATATGTTTGTACACCTAGGCATCAATGCACATTGTAGCGTTCACCTTTGATTTATCGTTCAATTCAAGGATAATTTTTTGATTTAATTACCTACCAAGAGAATATTTTTGTTTGCTAGCTAATAGTACACTAGAATGTTCTTTGTGATGGGATGAGCGTTGTATTCCTTACTATGGTTGGTTTCGTCTAGTTCAATTTTTTAATCAATTATTGTTTGATAGGACATGCAATATTTGCTAATTTATTTTTATTTTAAACCTTATGATATATACACCTAAAATTGTATGATTAATATAAGACCATAGTTTGGTGCATGAAAATATAAGATTATGATTAAAAAAAGACACATAAGAGTAAATTATAAAAATAAAAGTGAAGGTAATGGAATGATGATATAAAAATTTCTCCTCCTACTCAATCTAGAACATTATTTATAATAATGTTTTAGTAATTTAGTATAAAAAAATAAAAATAAAAATTCTATATAAATATAGGTTTTTTATTATAAAATATAATTAACTAGCATGAGAAAGAATCATAGAAGAGGTTGAAATATAATCAATGAAATTTAGACAATCATGTTCAATACATAGGTTATGTTATAATTTATTTCATTTTCCAAATTTAAAAAAGTTTATTTTTAGTTATTTTTCTTTTTTTACAATGGTTCATAACTTTTAATAAAGTATAAATGAGATATAAGTAGTAATGAAGATTAATTCTTTTGATGATGTCAATATTTTAGTTGAAATAAATCATTTATCTATACACTTTATACTAATAGAATACAAAGTAAACATATGCAAAAAAGCAAGTATTTATAAATTCTTACATCTTTTCGTGCATAGTCAAGTGTGTCTTTGCCTTGAGTTTTTTCAGCCACTTGAGCCATGTCTCTCACACCCTCATCAAAGGCCTTGAATGTCACTTTCATAAATTCAGGAATTCCTTCCATGAATGATAAATCCCACCTTTAATAAAGCACAAGATAATCTATTACCAAAATATTTATCTATCTATATGTTAATTTATGCTAGAATATTTGCTATATAATAATATCTAAAAAAATATTCTCAAAAGTACATAAGAGATGTGGAAAAATAACTAATTTATGTGTACTTCATGTAAAATATGATAAGTTAATAGTAATATGTTAGTTGTGTACATGGGAACCAAGGTTCCTTCATAGATGACTAGACTTTTAGCACACATATATTTTAATATCTTCCTTGGACCTCACTTTAATTTACCAAAATAAGTACATACATACCTCTTAAACCCTTGTGTGAAGAGCTTAAATTCTTCAAATGTTCCGTAAGTGTCATAAATATCATCCAATAAGTGATAAGTGCACACATCTTTGCAAACCCAATTCTAAAAGCAGAGTGTTTTTGCTTAACAGACCCTCCAACTACCCAAAACTAATACTCCGCATGCCGATGGCGAGTAAACTCTAAATTAGATAAACCAGAACCTATCCACCATCTGAAATGCCGACACATAGCTAAATAAATATGATAACTAGATCATATTGAAGTCTAATTTTGCCAATTCTAAAAATCAAAGTTGAAAATGCTATAGCAATTCCAAAGTTGTAAAGTTAAAATATTTTAACAATGTTCAAGCATGCTCAAAAAATTTAAATTTATATTCTATGAAAAAGTAAAATGACTTGATTGTAAATTTGTTTAATTACTTTTCAAGTTTTGAATTTGCAAGAGGTTTGTATGGTAAAAAGAATTGAAATTACTTTTTGGTGTTTTTGGCATCTCCATATATGTCAATATAAGTCCTTGCTTCCAATCTAGGCACATTGGTGATGCAGAGGGTTTGACAATCTACTACTTTGTTACTTACTCCAACCTTTCAAAGGTGTTAATTATTGGATCTTCTTACCATTTAGGATCTCCTAGACCCTTCCTACCAACTTCTCCTCCAAGGTATAGTTGGTTACAAGAGACCTCCAAAGTTACAAGCTCAACTAGTCCAACTAGTTACTCAAAAACTTAGTTTCCTTTGCTATTCCTCCACCTAGAATGCCAAACCCCTGCCTAGGATCTTCCCACACATTCACTTAGACCAAAAATATACTTCTTGACTCCTTCTAGGTCATTCTGCACCCTTTCCAATACTCCAAACCACCCTACCAATCCAATTGGTCACTAAAACACTAGGAGGCCTAATTGCCCAAATCCTAGTAGGTCTATTTTCATCAAAATTAGACTTGTGTTGTCAAATTATCCACATGAACCCACAAAAAAACTTGAAAATATTCAAATTAACATACACCCCTATTAGAATCCAAAATCCTAACCTTTGATGACACCCAAAACCCTAGTTTCTTGCAGGCCCTAGTTTTTAGCCTATAAATTAGGCCTCTGGACCAGTGAGTGTAATTGTTCTACAAAATTGTCTCCAACCACTGTTTCTCCTCCAAAAACCTTTGGAAGCTTATATAAGGCTCATTAGTGCATCCAAATATGTCATTGAGCTTTCCTCAAAAGATCTTGGGCGTCCATACAGATTATGTTTCTTCCCTGTCCTAGCTCACCTAGTTTCACTAGTCAGCCATAGGGCTTCCCTTTTGGCTCATGAGAACCTCTAAAAAAACACAAATAAAAATATAAAACCTATCTACATACTCTAACCATATGTTCCCCATGGTTTCAGACAAATCCACTAGAGGAAAGTTAGGTTAGAGCCATTCTTAACCAGTTGGCACTGGTTTCAGGCCTGTCAGACTAGTAGCCTATAAAATTAGAAAACTTTGAATCTACCACTTCCAAACAAACTACTTATTGCTTATGAAGGCTAAGTGAAAACACTATCAGATCATGGAGTCCAATCACCTATTCCAATCTGTACATAGTCGTGTAGTTGCAGAGATATAGACTATGTATACAAGAGAGAACCCAGATAGCCATACAGGGTGTCAAAATTAAATATTTTGCTTCCAATTCTCATCCACCTTCCAAAATAATTGATCCCATGCTCTTATACTAAGCATAGGATAGTTACATCGAGTTTATCCATGTTTGGCATTTTTAGCAAAAATTGCTCAAGCAACTTTTCAAAGTTGCTAGCAACATTTTAGCAACTTTTTTGCATTAAGAATCCTATGACCTTATTTGATAACTCAATGATGGAATTAGACTTCTAAGACCCTAAGAAGACATGGAGAGTCTTAAAACATACTCCTAACCTATTTTGCACTCCAAAATAATACTAGTTTCCATTTGAACCAAAATGACCCCAAAATCTCTCATGGACTCAAAGGTCCTAACAAACATAGAATGATTATAGAATGACCTTGCCAATGTAACCTAGTCTAACTCACACATTACCACTACAATCACCACTAAAAAAACTTCCTAAACATCCTTAATCATGCAAAAATTTCTAAGTAGGGAGGTTCCCTACACCAATTGGTGTGCCAACCATATTCTAGATTGAATTTTATTTGTTATATCACATAAATTAGAATCTTAATTAGTAAACAGATTCATAAGATTAACATGACAAAAATTAATAAAATGTATAAATACCTCTTTTGAAAGTTTTGTATTATTGATATTTGGTAGAGCTTGCCTTAAATATGTAGTAGAAAGGTATCTGGCATCATCCAAAGCTCGCTCCTCAGGAAATGCAATAAGTGAAGCTCGAAAAAAATTTAGAATGTTTCTAAGCTCCTCCTCATTTGATGGATTATTTGAGTACAATAATTGCCCATCCTTATCTTTAAAGTGTTGAAACATGTCTGATATCAAGCTAGAAGTTGCTTCACCCTCTATCAATACAATCTAGAGTATATCTAATATTAATGGTTAATAATTTTATATATGAATAAATGTTTTATGATTCAATGATTAAAAGTATCACGTGAAGAGACACCATATCTATCCATGTGAAGAATTTGAAAGCCCAAGGATGTAGCATTAAGGTCCACACTAAAACTCTCTCTACCACACCCAATGCCATTCATATCATTCCAATACTTGCTACTCAAACAATTCTTAGACATCATTAGAAATTGATGCAGGAGCATCCTGGGTGTAAGAGCAATCTTGCATCACCCAAAAATATTTCTATTTTTATATTCAATAAGGGCTATTTTGTGCAGAGCTGCTATTTATGGAAAGTTACTATTTTTGGTAATTTTCGTATGTGCTCAGAATGATCTGATTTCTTTCTTGGAGGTTCATTTTGGTCATATAAGTCTGCCAGTAAAGTTTCATTGCCAGATCAAGTGTATATTGGAAGATATTGAAGATTTTCAGTATTGACAGCAGGGTACAGAAACTTTGAACTCAGTTTTGAAAGCTTTAGAGGCCCCGGATGAGGTCAAAAAATTTGGGTGACAAGTGCTTGCATTGGTCAAGCCTGTAGAGTGCTTCGTGGCGTTTCTGAAATGGGGTTATAATAGCCGATCGGGTCAACTAGTGATGACTTATGGTCTTCGGAAGTTGGGCCACCTGAAATGGCGAAAAATAATTTTCTTCAAAATTTCTGTTCGGGTTTCAAAAGTTATTTTGAGCCGACTTTGATGTAATAAATTGAAAAATAAAATAATTCTAAGTTTGGTCGGCCCTTAGGGCTAAATTTTTGGAACCTTCTCGGGCGGTGGAAATTGCCTATATAAGGAAGGCTGTATTATTATCTTAGGCAGTTCAGAATAGTTCTGGGTAGTAGATCTGGGTAATAGTTCGAGGCTTTGTCCTACAGAATATTGTAAGGGAATGCCCATGTGGCTTTGCATATTGTAATTCTGAAAGTTTGTAATTCCACATTTGTGGAGATAATAAGAAGCCAATTTTCTGTTCTTGCATATTATTATTGTTGTTTCTCTATTTCTCTTATGTGGTTGTGGTATTAAGGGGAGCACCCTTCATCAAGTGGTATCAGAGCAGGAGTTCTTGAGTGTGTAAACAGATCACCGACTGTGAGGTAGTTTGCACCAGGACCGTGGCTAGGGTTTCAGCGCGCATCGCGAAAATGCCTCCACGAAGGGAACGTGGCGGAAGAGCTGGTGTTGTAACACCTGAGGTTAGAGAGCTGCAGAGACAAGTGCGAGCATTACAAGAAGAGATTCGTAGAGGAATGAATCTTAATGTCAGAGACGAAAGCGAGGATGAAGCCGAAGATGAATATCAAGGAGGAGAAGCTGAAATTGTGAACCAGGAGGAAGAAAGACTTTTTCGGGCGATTTCCAAGATTGGGAAAAGACCTAAGATTGAGGTTCCTACATTTTCTAGAAATCTTAACCCAGAGGAATTGATCGACTGGGTCAATGAATGTGAGGAGTATTTTGAGTATGAAGATGTTGAGGATCCTGATAGGGTCAAATTTGCGAAGGCCAGACTGAAAGGTCATGCGAAGATCTGGTGGCAAGAAATTCAATTGGAGTGAAATAGAAGAGGGAAAGATAAAATCACAAGATGGGATCGGATGGTGGATAAATTGAAGTGACAGTTCATTCTTGTTGATTATGAGCTTGACCTACTAAAGAAAATGCAAAGTTTGAAGCAAGCAGGAAGATCTGTTCAGGAGTATACAGAGGAGTTCTATCGACTTCTCATCAGAACAGGCCATGCAGAAGATGATAAGGAGAAAGTTGCTCGATACCTTAATGGGTTAAGGCCAAGCATTCAGGAGGAGCTGAATCTGGTTCGAATGAATAGTATTGAAGAGGCATACCAGTTTGCCCTAAAAGTAGAGGAAAAGTTGAACAAGAAGTTTGAGAGCAGACAAAATGGAAGAGGTCGTGGTGGACGATCTGGTGGACGGTCATATGGTGGCCGAAATGAAGATCCGAAAAAGAAAGATGAGGCCAGTAGCAGTCAGAATCAGAGAGGAAATAATTCTAATCATTTTCAGGATCAGAGTAATAGAGATCAGAGAGGAAGAGGAAGAGGACAATGATCTAGAAGAGGAGGCTTCCGTGGAACATGTTTTCACTGTGGAGAAGAAGGTCATAGGGCATTTGAATGTCCTCAGCGCCAAGGCAGAACAGACAGGAGAAATGAAGGCCAGGCCAGAGTTGCACATGTAGATGAAGATGCCAGATCATCAAATTCTGAAGATGCTGAAAGAGGAGAAACGTTGATTAACAGAAGAGTCCTGTTGAGTGGTGAGAATGAACTTGAGCAAAGGAGGAGCCTGTTTCGCACCAGGTGCAAGTGTGAAGGTAAATGTTGTGATGTGATCATTGATAGTGGAAGCACTGACAATTTGGTGTCAGAAGAGATGGTGAAAAAGTTGAAGTTCAAGAGACAGAAACACCCACATCCATATCAGATTGCCTGGGTACAAGGTCACGGTCAATGAATAATGCCTGGTGAAGTTCAAGATTGGCGGATACCAAGATGAGGTATTGTGTGATATCATATCTATGGATGCATGTCATATGTTGTTGGGTAGACCATGGCAGTTTGATAGATGTGCTGTACATGATGGTCGTGCGAATACCTATTCCCTAACAAAGGATGGAGTGCGACATAAGCTAAAACCATTGAAGGAGACTGAAGAAAAGGTATGTGGTAATGCAAGGATAACTTTTGTTGATGGAAAAAATTTCCTAGATGGTATGAGGCATGAGCATGTATGTTTTGCTTTAATTCCAAAAGCTGGTAAAGAGGAAGTAGAAGATGTTCCTGTAGAAGTTGCAGATTTGTTGAATGAGTTTCAGGATATTGTATCCGATAACGTGCCTGATGGATTACCACCAGTCAGAAAGATCAGTCATCAGATGGACTTGATCCCAGGAGTGAGTGTGCTGAATAAGGCAGCACACAGAATGACACCTGCAGAAAGTGAGGAGTTGAACAGACAAGTACATGAACTGTTACGGAAAGGATTGATCCGTGAGAGTCTGAGTCCCTGTGCTATACCAGCGGTATTAGTACCAAAGAAGAATGGAGAGTGGAGGATGTGTATAGGTTCTAGGGCAATAAACAAGATCACAATCAAGTACAGGTTTCCATTGCCACGAATGGATGATATTATGGACTGTTTGAGTGGAGCTGTGTATTTCTCAAAGATAGATCTGAAGAGTGGATATCATCAGATTTGGATCAGAGAAGGAGATGAATGGAAGACTACCTTCAACACAAAGGAAGGACTATATGAGTGGTTAGTCATGCCTTTTGGGCTAACCAATGCACCGAGCACTTTCATGCGGCTCATGAACGAGGTTCTGAAAAAATTTCTGGGTAAGTTTGTCATTGTTTACCTAGACGATATTTTGATTTTTAGCAAGACATTGGAGGAACATATGATGCATATTCGTATGGTGTTTGAGAAGTTGAGAGATGAGAAATTGTTGATTAACTTGAAGAAGTGCAGTTTTATGAAGAAAGAGTTAGTGTATTTGAGATTTGTAGTCTCAGCAGAAGGTTTAAAAATGGACCCAGAGAAGGTACAAGCTATCCTTGAATGGCCTACTCCAAGGAGTGCTACTGAGGTAAGATCTTTTCATGGTCTAACTAGCTTTTACAGAAAGTTTATCAGAAATTTTAGCAGTATTTGTGGTCCCTTGACTGAGACAATGATAGGGGATAGAAAAGAGTTTAAGTGGACTAAAGGGGCAGAAAAGAGTTTTCAATTGTTGAAACAAAAAGTTACAGAACAACCTGTTTTAGCACTTTCAGATTTTAATAAGGTGTTTCAAGTAGATTGTGATGCTAATGGTACTGCAATAGGAGCTGTTATGAGCCAAGAAGGTAAACCTATTGCTTATTTCAGTGAGAAGTTAAATGATGCCAAGAGGAAGTATTCTGTTTATGATCAGGAATTTTATGGTATAGTTCAGGCATTAAAGAAGTGGAGACATTATCTGCTTCCTAAGGAGTTTGTTTTGTATACTGATCATCAAGCTTTGCAATATTTGAATAGTCAAGGAAAGTTGAATCAGAGGCATTTGAAATGGGTTGAGTTTTTGCAGAGTTATACATTTGTTTTGAAACACAGAAGTGGAAAGTCTAACAGGGTTGCAGATGCTTTTAGCAGAAGGCAACTATTGCTGACAGAAATGCAGATTGAAGTGGTTGGGTTCAAGGAACTCAAGAATTTGTATCCAGAGGATCCTGATTTTGGTGAAGCTTGGAAAGCTTGTACATAACCTATTACTCTAGACAGGATGAAATGGTTGGATTTTATCATCCAAGATGATATGCTATTCAAAGGGAGTCAGTTGTGCATTCCACGAAGTTCTATGAGGGGGAATCTCATCAAGGAGAAGCATAGCGGAGGATTGGCTGGACATTTTGGTCGTGATAAAACCTCTGCTTTGGTTGGTGAGAATTATTATTGGCCACAATTGCAGCAAGATGTGAAGAAGTTTGTACAGAGTTGTAGAGTATGTCAGATGGCGAAAGGAGTGAAGCAGAATACAGGGTTGTATCAGCCATTACCTGTACCAGAGAAGTCTTGGGAGGATATCAGCATGGACTTTTTTCTTGGTTTACCGAGGACTCAGCGGGGACATGATTCAATTTTTGTGGTGGTTGACAGATTTTCAAAGATGGCACATTTCATTCCCTGCAAGAAGACTAATGGTGCTGTTCATGTAGCAGAATTATTTTTCAGAGAAGTGGTGAGACTACATGGCTTGCCAAAGACCATAGTTTCAGATCGAGATACTAAGTTTGTTGGATATTTTTGGCGGACATTGTGGAAGAAGTTGAAGACAGATTTGAAGTTTAGCTCATCACATCATCCACAGACTGATGGACAGACAGAGGTGGTGAATAGGAGTTTGAAAAATTTGCTGAGATGTTTGGTTGGAGATAAGCCAACAGGATGGGATTTGATTTTACCACAGGCAGAATTTGCATACAATAATTCTGTCAACAGGAGCACTGGTAAATCACCATTCCAGATTGTATATGGAAGTAGTCCAAGAAATGCATCTGAATTGAGGAAGATAGATAAAGGAGAAATAAGTAGTGCTGAAGCTGAGGATTTTGCAGAATATTTGAAGAACATCCATGAGGAGGTGAGGAAGCATATTGCCAAGATGAATGCACAGTATAAGGCTAAGGCAGATGTGAAAAGGAGGCATAAGGAATTTCAGGTTGGAGATGAAGTCATGGTTCATTTGCGGAAGGAGCGGTTTTCGGTTGGTACCTATAACAAGTTGAAAATGAAAAAGTTTGGACCATGTAAGATACTGAAGAAACATGATTCAGGAAACGCATATGAGGTAGAATTGCCTACTGAGCTACATATTTTACCAGTGTTTAACATTTCAGATCTGACAGAGTATCATGAAGGAGGTGTTGAAGATGCAATCACAATAGCACAGTGGAATATTCCAGCAACTAGTTCAGACACTAAGGAGATCGAACACTAATACATTTGGGGTCATTTTGCGACGGCTATGTGTCGCAATTGCGACAGCTATGTGTCGCAATAGCAACACCCATAGACGTCGCTGTTTTTTAGTCGCAAATTGCGACGTCTATGGGTAGCCGTCGCAATTGCGACACATATCCCGTCACAATGTGACTAAGATTTGTTAGCGGCATGGCCGTCGCCCCCCCGTCGCATGGCTTCAGAGGGCCGTCGCAATCGCGACGGACCTCCCAAGCAATTGCGACGAGCGCCTGCATCGCATTGCGACGGGTTGTCGTCGCAATTGCGATGCTCGTGGGTGGATTAAAAAAAAAATTTAATTTAATACATTGCTAATGAACCACATTAATGCTTTTTTCTTTCAACAAATGAGGACAGCCACTGTAAAGACAACATGATAATGTACACTCACTGTAAGGACAGTCACAAATGAAGACATCTCACAGTGACTGTCCCTAGTGTAATTGCCACTTGAATGTATTGCTATTCAGCCACATTAATGCTTTTCTTCTTCAACAAATGAGGATAGTCACTGTGAGATGTCTTCATTTGTGACTGTCCTTACAGTGAGTGTACATTATCATGTTGTCTTTACAGTGAGTGTACATTATCATGTTGTCTTTACAGTGTCAATATATGCATTATTACTTAAACTGAAGAGTACTCTAAATAATATGTCATTGTGGAGTTCTGATTGCTTCCAATTTGATATACGCTTGTTCTACTTATGTATCCAGCATCATGTAAGAAAAGTTGATGCTTTTAAATAGATTCATTTAGCCATGAAATGCCTGTGCATGTTACATACAAGATTCCAAGGCCCAAAACTGATTACTCATTATAATTCATGTACAGAATGATAATCAACCACAACGAGGCATGCGTAGGCGCTGCTTAGATTTTGAGGCATCAGAAGCTCGTAGAAGAAACTTGACCAATGGCTCATGGAATGCAACAAACTTATTGCCTAAAACAGGAGCATTGGTAACCATAGATGATGGTTTTGAAAAGAACACTTCACCATCAATGTCACGTGAGGGAACTGCAATTTCTGATGGCAAGTAACTTGTAGTATATAAGAGAGATGCAGGTACAGATGCTGGGAATACATTGCTAATGAACCACATTAATGCTTTTTTCCTTCAACAAATGAGGACAGTCACTTTAAAGACAACATGATAATGTACACTCACTATAAGGATAGTCACAAATGAGGACATCTCACAGTGACTGTCCCTTGTGTAATTGCCACTTGAATGTATTGCTATTCAGCCACATTAATGCTTTTCTTCTTCAACAAATGAGGATAGTCACTCTAAAGACAACATGATAATGTACACGGGCTGTAAGTGTACATTATCATGTTGTCTTTACAGTGACTGTCCTCCTTCAAGTGGCAATTACACAAGGGATAGTCACTGTAAAGGCAACATGATAATGTAGAGAAACGTTGTCATTTGTATTTTCAACAGTGCCGAGAGAGATTCCCTCCACGAAATCACAGCTACAATTTCTGAGTACATTGGGTTTATTTTTCTTTTGTCATTATTATGTAATCTGGTATTCAGCTGTTACAGAGCTAAAATACCCAGAAATGAGGACATATCTGTGTTGAATTTATTGTTAGCGGCTTTGGTTATTTAGAAGTTTAATTTTATTTGTTCATCTTTCAAGCACAAATGTTTTGTGGACCGTAACATCTTCATTGTTTCGGGTATGCAATGAAACAGCCGTAACTTGCAACTACCTTCACAGTACTTGTGTACATTATCATGTTGTCTTTACAGTGACTGTCCTCATTCAAGTGGCAATTACACAAGGGACAGTCACTGTGAGATGTCCTCATTTGTGACAAGGACAGTCACACATGAGGACATCTCACAGTGACTGTCCCTTGTGTAATTGCCACTTGAATGTATTGCTATTCAACCACATTTATGGGCCCGTTTGGACCACAGCACACAGTAGCATCTACAGAGAAGAATATCCCAGGTGTAACAAGTTGTAAGAATATACCAACAGTTCTAAGAAGTTCCCTAGCACATAGTAGCATCTACAAAGAAGAATATACAACATGAGGGCAGCCACTGTAAAGACAACATGATAATGTACACTCATTGTATGTGTACATTATCATGTTGTCTTTACAGTGACTGTCCTCATTCAAGTGGCAATTACAGAAGGGACAGTCATTGTGAGATGTCCTCATTTGTGACAAGGATAGTCACACATGAGGACATCTCACAGTGATCGATTGTCCCTTGTGTAATTGCCACTTGAATGTATTGCTATTGAACCACATTAATGCTTTTCTTCTTCAACAAATGAGGACAGTCACTCTAAAGACAACATGATAATGTACACTCACTGTAAGGACAGTCACAAATGAGGACATCTCACAGTGACTGTCCCTTGTGTGATTGCCACTTGAATGTATTGCTATTCAGCCACATTAATGCTTTTCTTCTTCAACAAATGAGGATAGTCACTCTAAAGACAACATGATAATGTACACGGGCTGTAAGTGTACATTATCATGTTGTCTTTACAGTGACTGTCCTCCTTCAAGTGGCAATTACACAAGGGACAGTCACTGTAAAGGCAACATGATAATGTAGAGAAACGTTGTCATTTGTATTTTCAACAGTGCCGAGAGAGATTCCCTCCACGAAATCACAGCTACAATTTCTGAGTACGTTGGGTTTATTTTTCTTTTGTCATTATTATGTAATCTGGTATTCAGCTGTTACAGAGCTAAAATACCCAGAAATGAGGACATATCTGTGTTGAATTTATTGTTAGCGGCTCTGGTTATTTAGAAGTTTAATTTTATTTGTTCATCTTTCAAGCACAAACGTTTTGTGGACCGTAACATCTTCATTGTTTCGGGTATGCAATGAAACAGCCGTAACTTGCAACTACCTTCACGGTACTTGTGTACATTATCATGTTGTCTTTACAGTGACTGTCCTCATTCAAGTGGCAATTACACAAGGGACAGTCACTGTGAGATGTCCTCATTTGTGACAAGGACAGTCACACATGAGGACATCTCACAGTGACTGTCCCTTGTGTAATTGCCACTTGAATGTATTGCTATTCAACCACATTTATGGGCCCATTTGGACCCCAGCACACAGTAGCATCTACAGAGAAGAATATCCCAGGTGTAACAAGTTGTAAGAATATACCAACAGTTCTAAGAAGTTCCCTAGCACATAGTAGCATCTACAGAGAAGAATATACAACATGAGGGCAGCCACTGTAAAGACAACATGATAATGTACACTCATTGTATGTGTACATTATCATGTTGTCTTTACAGTGACTGTCCTCATTCAAGTGGCAATTACAGAAGGGACAGTCATTGTGAGATGTCCTCATTTGTGACAAGGATAGTCACACATGAGGACATCTCACAGTGATCGATTGTCCCTTGTGTAATTGCCACTTGAATGTATTGCTATTGAACCACATTAATGCTTTTCTTCTTCAACAAATGAGGACAGTCACTCTAAAGACAACATGATAATGTACACTCATTGTAAGGACAGTCACAAATGAGGACATCTCACAGTGACTGTCCCTTGTGTAATTGCCACTTGAATTACACAAGGGACAGTCATTGTGAGATGTCCTCATTTGTGACAAGGATAGTCACACATGAGGACATCTCACAGTGATCGAATGTCCCTTGTGTAATTGCCACTTGAATGTATTGCTATTGAACCACATTAATTCTTTTCTTCTTCAACAAATGAGGACAGTCACTCTAAAGACAACATGATAATGTACACTCATTGTAAGGACAGTCACAAATGAGGACATCTCACAGTGACTGTCCCTTGTGTAATTGCCACTTGAATTACACAAGGGACAGTCATTGTGAGATGTCCTCATTTGTGACAAGGATAGTCACACATGAGGACATCTCACAGTGATCGATTGTCCCTTGTGTAATTGCCACTTGAATGTATTGCTATTGAACCACATTAATGCTTTTCTTCTTCAACAAATGAGGACAGTCACTCTAAAGACAACATGATAATGTACACTCACTGTAAGGACAGTCACAAATGAGGACATCTCACAGTGACTGTGATGCAGGGGCATCACTGATGCAGACCAAAGACCCTGATAAAGGTGTGAAGAAGGATTCATTCAATCCTATCAGTTGGAACAAGCACTAGAGTTTCATCATGTCACCTTGTGTTGGACAATGATTGATAGACTAATGGTTTTAAAATGTGTTAAGATGTTTCATTTTGCATAATGTTTAAGTTCTTTTGTTTTAAATAATGGTTACAGGATTGATTAAAATCTCCTTTTAACCATCCATTTGTATGGACTAAGACCCCTTGGTGAACTATAAATCATGGGTATTATTTGGTCCATGGGTGCATTTTTGGTTTGAATAAATGTTTTCCTAGGTACCTTTAGGTTGTTTTTGGAAGTCTCAAACAAATGTCATAAGGTCCATAAAGTCACAAATCACACTTATTTCCTTATCGGCAGATTTTGTTCAAAAGTTGTAATGCAACTTTAAAAAGTTGCTAAGCAGATTTTTTTTTGTTTTGGGATTGGTTAAACTGGTTATAACCACTAGATGGTTAAACCAACGTCTGCAGAGCCTATTTAAGGCCTCCAGTGATCGAAGAAACACAGAGAAGACATTTTTATGAAGTTTGCTTTCGAAATCAATAAAGAAAGACTGTTTTCAGAGCCATTTCAGTGTATTTTCTTGCTACAGTACGACTGTACGGATTGGGAGGAGTCAATAAAACCCTCTGAAAGTTGGAGCAATTCCATCAGATGCCTTGAGAGTTGGTTTGGTGAATTCAAGTTGTTTTAAATCAAAGTTATTGCATTTTTTCTAAAACTGCTCTGTGAAACCCTCATTTTCAGGGTATTGACTGTTTATATGGCCATAACTTGAGTTTTATCCGTTGAAAATTCTTTATTTTTGGCAGGATGAAGGTTAGACATGTATATTTGCATATTTCAAAAGCTTTGGAACAGGGTGTTAAGTCTGTGAATTTTGGGAGCAAGCCCTAGATCAAAGACTTCTTTGTTTTTGACTAGGAATTAGATGCATATTGAAAAATCAGAGCATAGCGATGGATGTTGGAGCACAAAATCTATTTTTATTGAATGCCTAGAGTGAGTTGAATATCCTAAAACTCTAACCTTGGTTTCATGAACCCATTATCAGTGACTTTGTTAAGAAACCCACACCTAAGGCATGCATTAGGTCTGCAGGACTTTATGAAGAAACTGAGGTGCAGGAGTGAGATCAGGGTCTGAGTTTTGGAGGTCATTTAGAACACCAAAAAGGGTGTCTAGAAAACATATAAGTTCATTTGGTCATTTGTTAAATTGCAAAGTTATTGGGGTAAAGCAGGTTTAGGAGACCTAATTGAGTTCCTAGGTGCATTAAGGATTTCTAAGTTCCAAGCATTTGGGTGGTCAACCAATGGTTGAAATTGTTTGTTTTAATGATGTTAAAGATGTTCCTGACCTCTGATTGGTCTGACAATGTCTAAAACAGTGAGAGTCTTGTTTGATGGAAAAACAGTGAACTTGTCCCTAAGAGGGCATTTTGAATCAAGTTGGGTTATGTTTCAGAGTTGTTGAGAATACATGGAAACCTTTTAATTCTTTTCTTTGCAGAGTTTATACATTTCCATATTGGAATCAGTGCCTTAATGATTGATTGAGCCAAGTTGGTGTCTTGAAGTGGATTGGGCCTTAGGACCAAGTTTCTCGCTGACCACTCTGCATCAGACTGTCCCTTGTGTGATTGCCACTTGAATGTATTGCTATTCAGCCACATTAATGCTTTTCTTCTTCAACAAATGAGGATAGTCACTCTAAAGACAACATGATAATGTACACGGTCTGTAAGTGTACATTATCATGTTGTCTTTACAGTGACTGTCCTCCTTCAAGTGGCAATTACACAAGGGACAGTCACTGTAAAGGCAACATGATAATGTAGAGAAACGTTGTCATTTGTATTTTCAATAGTGCCGAGAGAGATTCCCTCCGCGAAATCACAGCTACAATTTCTGAGTACGTTGGATTTATTTTTCTTTTGTCATTATTATGTAATCTGGTATTCAGCTGTTACAGAGCTAAAATACCCAGAAATGAGGACATATCTGTGTTGAATTTATTGTTAGCGGCTTTGGTTATTTAGAAGTTTAATTTTATTTGTTCATCTTTCAAGCACAAACGTTTTGTGGACCGTAACATCTTCATTGTTTCGGGTATGCAATGAAACAGCCGTAACTTGCAACTACCTTCACGGTACTTGTGTACATTATCATGTTGTCTTTACAGTGACTGTCCTCATTCAAGTGGCAATTACACAAGGGACAGTCACTGTGAGATGTCCTCATTTGTGACAAGGACAGTCACACGTGAGGACATCTCACAGTGACTGTCCCTTGTGTAATTGCCACTTGAATGTATTGCTATTCAACCACATTTATGGGCCCGTTTGGACCCCAGCACACAGTAGCATCTACAGAGAAGAATATCCCAGGTGTAACAAGTTGTAAGAATATACCAACAGTTCTAAGAAGTTCCCTAGCACATAGTAGCATCTACAGAGAAGAATATACAACATGAGGGCAGCCACTGTAAAGACAACATGATAATGTACACTCATTGTATGTGTACATTATCATGTTGTCTTTACAGTGACTGTCCTCATTCAAGTGGAAATTACACAAGGGACAGTCACTGTGAGATGTCCTCATTTGTGACAAGGACAGTCACACATGAGGACATCTCACAGTGACTGTCCCTTGTGTAATTGCCACTTGAATGTATTGCTATTCAACCACATTTATGGGCCCGTTTGGACCGCGGCACATAGTAGCATCTACAGAGAAGAATATCCCAGGTGTAACAAGTTGTAAGAATATACCAACAGTTCTAAGAAGTTCCCTAGCACATAGTAGCATCTACAGAGAAGAATATGGGTCAACGAGGTTGACTTCAAAGCCATGCAATCTAATGGTAATAGTAATATCATAATTTGACATACTATCAGAAATACTTCCTAAATAGACTATTCAATCTTATAAGAGATGGATTCATGAGAACTATTATTTATGAAATATGAGTCAATGACTTTAATTAAAAAAATTACACAATCTAATTCTTGTAAAAATATCAAAATTTGACACATTGAAAATACCTTCCAAAAGTATCGTTAATTGATTAATATGAATCACTACTCATGAAATATAATTTTATAAACCTAATCTAAAAACTACACAATAAAAATCTTAATAGCAATATTGTAAGAAACTATTCCCAAAAGCAAGCCTAATAAAATTTGATGAAAATAATTTTTGTTTCACTCAACTTTGACATTCACAACTTCCTCTTTTATTATAATAAGAAAAAAAATGTCTTTTTAGATATACCTCATGAACCATACTCGAATAATCTATCATTTTTCTTCTCAAAAACATATTTGCAGAGCCTGCTTCTTTTACTTGTTTGTACTTTTATCTCTCTGATGGAAAGGGTTCCTTCAGGACACATTTTTCCAAGTTCACTGCTTGAGATATTTGAGGAGGGTTCCCCTGCTTGAGTATCCATCCAACCCATATTCGAGTAGTTCTACAATTGCATAGTCTAAATTAATAATACTGACAATTGAATGACGAATGATGATACATAGAATTGATATAAACTAATCCTAAAAACACTAAAACATTATTAATATATTTATATTTCATAAATAAAATTGATATAAAAGATTTGGAAAGATACATTAAAAAATAGAAAAACAGTAATTTATAATAGAAGGAAACTTAAATTGCTATTTAAAAAAAAAACAAGAGTCTTAAATCTTATCATTTTGTTTCATTATCATCCATAAGTACACACCTCTAGCATAATAATTATATTTTACCACCCATAAAATGAAAAAAAGATTTTCACAAGAGAAATTGAAGCTAGATTATAAAAATGAACCATCTTATTGGAAACTGGAACTGTTATCATACCCAAAAGGACTACAAAATTTCACCTTATCATACCCAGATTGTTTCTTTGCCTGGCGGAGGGAAATTTGATTAGTAAAATTGACACAGAGTATGTTGTCTCCATTGTCATGCTGGATAACAAAACACCAACTTTGATGGGCATGTACTGTCCCTTGTGTAATTGCCACTTGAATGCATTGCTATTTGATGCAGGGGCATCCCTAATGCAAGCCAAAGACACCATGATTGAAGGAAGTTGCCATGAAGCCAAGGAGTCAAATCCTATCAATTGGAACATAAGATTTTCACCTTGGAGCTTTGAAGGATTGACTGGTGAAAGGTCCTTTTGATTGACAAATCAGAGTCTTTTTGAATGAAAAATCAGAGTCTTTTTGAATGACAATAAATTAGAATAGGAGTTTTAGATGTTTTCTTGGTTTGTAATAAATTAGAATAGGAGTTTTAGATGTTTTCTTGGTTTGTAATAAATATTAAGGATTGATTTTATCTCCTTATAAACATCCACTTGTTGGACACAAGACCCCTTGGTGACTTATAAACCTTGGGCATCTTTTGAGTCCTTGGATGAAATGAGCATAGTAAGTGTTTATTAGGTGTCTTTTAGATGTTGTTAAGAAGTTTGAAGGTCCAAAATAACTTTAATAAGGTTCCTAAAGTTTCACAACACATTTTTAACCTTCTCGGCAAAGTTGTTTGCAAAGTTGTAATGCAACTTTAAAAGTTGCTTAGCAAAGTTGACATTTGTTGGATAAACTGTTCTAACCACCTAGATGGTTGAACCAACGTTTGGAGAGCCTATTTTAGGCTTCAAATGGTCGAAGACAGACAGAGAACCAGTATTGTAATCATTTTGCTTTCATAAAAAATAAAAATAACCCTGTTTTAGTGCATTTCTGGTGAAAAACGAACTCTGTACGGATGGTGGTTGGATGATAAAATTTGCTTGGAAGTTGTAATAGTGACATCTGATGCTTTGGAAGTTGGTTTGATTGATTCTCTTTGTTTTATATCTAAGTTATTTCAAATTTTCTGTGCATTGTTTACAAACCCTCATTTTCAGGGTTTGACTGATGTAAAGACCTTAACTCACGTTTCAACCATTGGAATTCCTTCTTCCTTGGTGGAATGAGAGTTAAGGATGTATATTTGTATATTCTAAAAGCCCTGACTACTCTGCATCACTATTGAACCACATTAATGCTTTTTTCCTTCAACAAATGAGGACAGTCACTGTAAAGACAACATGATAATGTACACTCACTGTAAGGATAGTCACAAATGAGGAAATCTCAGAGTGATTATCCCTTGTGTAATTGCCGCTTGAATACATTGCTATTGAACCACATTAATGCTTTTTTCCTTCAAGTGGCAATTACACAAGGGACAGTCACTATGAGATGTCCTCATTTGTGACAAGGACAGTCACACATGAGGACATCTCACAGTGACTGTCCCTTGTGTAATTGCCACTTGAATGTATTGCTATTCAACCACATTTATTGGCCTGTTTGGACCACGGCACACAATAGCATCTACAGAGAAGAATATCCCAGGTGTAACAAGTTGTAAGAATATACCAACAGTTCTAAGAAGTTCCCTAGCACATAGTAGCATCTACAGAGAAGAATATACAACATGAGGGCAGCCACTGTAAAGACAACATGATAATGTACACTCATTGTATGTGTACATTATCATGTTGTCTTTACAAGGATAGTCATTTGTGACAAGGATAGTCACACATGAGGACATCTCACAGTGATCGATTGTCCCTTGTGTAATTGCCACTTGAATGTATTGCTATTGAACCACATTAATGCTTTTCTTCTTCAACAAATGAGGACAGTCACTCTAAAGACAACATGATAATGTACACTCACTGTAAGGACAGTCACAAATGAGGACATCTCACAGTGACTGTCCCTTGTGTGATTGCCACTTGAATGTATTGCTATTCAGCCACATTAATGCTTTTCTTCTTCAACAAATGAGGATAGTCACTCTAAAGACACAATGATAATGTACACGGGCTGTAAGTGTACATTATCATGTTGTCTTTACAGTGACTGTCCTCCTTCAAGTGGCAATTACACAAGGGATTTGTGTTTTCATTTGTGTTTTCAACAGCGCCGTAACCCTCCGCTACAAGGCCTAACAACAATTTCAAAACATATAAGCTACAAGGCAAGACATATTACATGACATGGCAAAAGGATTAAAATATACATTAGATTAAAAAATATACAATTTTCAAACCTGAGCGCGTGGCTATAACTCGTGCAAAAATCTTCTTGCTTAGCTTTAGAAGCTCTCCAGCAATCAAAACATATAAGCTACAAGGCCTAATAGCAATTTCAAAACAAGGGTCATCAAAAGAACCAAAAACAATGTGTGCAAACAATACCTTGTGAAGTGGTATAGACAATTAGAAGATGCTACTATGTGCTAGGGAACTTCTTAGAACTGTTGGTATATTCTTACAACTTGTTACACCTGGGATATTCTTCTCTGTAGATGCTACTGTGTGCCGTGGTCCAAACGGGCCCATAAATGTGGTTGAATAGCAATACATTCAAGTGGCTTACACAAGGGACAGTCACTGTGAGATATCCTCATGTGTGACTATCCTTGTCACAAATGAGGACATCTCACAGTGACTGTCCCTTGTGTAATTGCCACTTGAATGAGGTCAGTCACTGTAAAGACAACATGATAATGTACACATACAATGAGTGTACATTATCATGTTGTCTTTACAGTGGCTGCCCTCATGTTGTATATTCTTCTCTGTAGATGCTACTATGTGCTAGGGAACTTCTTAGAACTGTTGGTATATTCTTACAACTTGTTACACTTGGGATATTCTTCTCTGTAGATGCTACTGTGTGCTGGGGTCAAAACGGGCCCATAAATGTGGTTGAATAGCAATACATTCAAGTGGTAATTACACAAGGGACAGTCACTGTGAGATGTCCTCATGTGTGACTGTCCTTGTCACAAATGAGGACATCTCACAGTGACTGTCCCTTGTGTAATTAAGTATTGTGGGGAAGCATTCTAAATAACCAAAGCCGCTAACAATAAATTCAACACAGATATGTCCTCATTTCTGGGTATTTTAGCTCTCTAACAGCTGAATACCAGATTAAATAATAATGAAAAAAGAAAAATAAACCCAACGTACTCAGAAATTGTAGCTGTGATTTTGCGGAGGGAATCTCTCTCGGCGCTGTTGAAAACACAAATGACAACCCGCTTGATTTCGCGGAGGGAATCTCTCTCGGTGCTGTTCAAAACACAAATGACAACCCGCTTTGTTCAAAACACAAATGATAACCCGCTTGATTTCGCGGAGGGAATCTCTCTCGGCGCTGTTGAAAACACAAATGACAACGTTCCTTTTTTTTTTTGCACTTATATCCCGACCAACATAAGGTCCATTTGTAATACAACATGATAATGTACACTTATAGTGAGTGTACATTATCATGTTGTCCTTAGAGTGACTATCCTCATTTGTTGAAGAAGAAAAGCATTAATGTGGCTGAATAGCAATACATTCAAGTGGCAATTACACAAGGGACAGTCACTATGAGATGTCCTCATTTGTGACTGTCCTTACAGTGAGTGTACATTATCATGGTGTCTTTAGAGTGACTGTCCTCATTTGTTGAAGAAGAAAAGCATTAATGTGGTTGAATAGCAATACATTCAAGTGGCAATTACACAAGGGACAATCACTGTGAGATGTCCTCATGTGTGACTGTCCTTGTCACAAATGAGGACATCTCACAGTGACTGTCCCTTGTGTAATTCAAGTGGCAATTACACAAGGGACAGTCACTGTGAGATGTCCTCATTTGTGACTGTCCTTACAATGAGTGTACATTATCATGTTGTCTTTAGAGTGACTGTCCTCATTTGTTGAAGAAGAAAAGCATTAATGTGGTTCAATAGCAATACATTCAAGTGGCAATTACATAAGGGACAATGTCATGAGCCGTGACATATTGAACTTAGTATAATAATAAAATGATTAGATGATATATAATAATCTATTATTAACGGTATATAACAATAATATATAATTATTATCAAAAGATAATAATAATATATAGTTAGCATAATAAGTAATATGTTAATTAAATAATATTAAAATATTAATAAATAATATAATTATGATTATAATTATAATATAAATTAATAATAAATAATTATTAATAAATTATATATATTATATTATAATAATATATTAAGTAATAATATTAAATCAATTATTGATATAATAATTTTAATATATAAATAATATTAATAAACCTCTCAATATAAAACAATATGTTATCACTATAATAATATTTATTATAATATTATTAATATTACTAACATCATTAATTATAATATTTAATAATAACAATAACATTAATAATAATAATAATAATAATAACGTTTAAAGCAATATCGAATATCTGTAATCGATATACATCTACATTAAACATCTGCATTATCTATCACGATGAGGAATGAAGAAGTGATACAACAATCACTAGTCATTACACATCGATACCATGAGAGGATGATTAATGAACCAAATACTATGAAGTCAAGATCAACATGATATGAATAAGGGATAGGTCGCTATGTGTTTCAGAAGATGTATTGATAAGCAAGAAGGATAACCATTCATATATTATAAATAATCATTAATTGCACAAGTTTAGACAATGACATATCCGATAAAGCAATATCAAACATGAAGACCCGCTAGCAAATATGCACCATCACTTCCTATGTTATCATGACAATAACATAAACTAGATTGAATTCTACTATCTATATCAATAGACACCACATAGGAGGATATCGACTAAAGGATTGAAAGATTATCGATTGTCTGAGATAAACCACATCTTGTAGAAACACAAAAGCATCAGTGATTATATCACAAGCTATTGATGAATGAGGCATCAGTCATGGATAATAAGTACAATGTATCCTTAAGTATTAACAGGAATGGAAGTCAATTTGAAGATCAAACTCCATTACCAGCAATCAACCAATAAATGGACAATTATCAGAAAATGATATCGACTTATATCAGAGTAGAAAGATTGGATATCATCATAACAATATGGGATAAGGCAAGAGTTAATATCGATTGACTAAATACTAATGATAGTTAGACCAAACTAATACAAACACAATGGATGTTAACTACTGGTTGCACTACCAATTAGGGAAGATTACCTTCATAAAAAGATTTGATATTGAGTCAATCTGGGAGTTATCTATGATCAGAAAATAATGAAATAATATTATGTGAACTGTCGGATTATGGAAAGGTGTGATTAACAAAGGGACATGGAGGAAGAAACAAGACACGTCTCATTCATAGCATCTCTTCATTTGTTAAAGACAATATAAGAATGCATTCTCGTCAGTCACTCAAGGCATCATTAGAACTTTATTTACTTATCCATATTTGGATATACTCAATAGAGCATCTGCCTTTGGCAGTTTGGTTTCAAGTTTATCATTGCAGATCAGAGACAATACCATGATTGCACAGTTAGAAAGGATAGTCAGAAACAACATCAATATTTGAAGTTGCAAGCATATAATTCAGAATCTGAAATAGCAACATATCACTCATAGCGATATTACACATTTGCATAATTACATCATCATATCAGACACAGCAAATACATTGCTGTAAGCAATACTTATTGATTATATATCGATATTGTTTATATCAGACATACCATCATTATACTATCACTATAAGTGATAGGAAACATCATATTCATAGCATATTTCATATCATTATATCCGACAGTGCTATTAAACATATTGGTATCAATATCATCTTGCACACATATTGTGATTGAATCTGAAATAGCGGTTGATATCTTAAGTAACCTCCATTACTTAGTTTAATTGTAAGTATCTGATAGAGTAAGTCTGAGAAGTGGAGTAATTGTTCCTGTTTTCCAAGTTAGCCAAAAAGGGGACATTACAGACAATCACTGTGAGATGTCCTCATGTGTGACTGTCCTTGTCACAAATGAGGACATCTCACAATGACTGTCCCTTGTGTAATTCAAGCGGCAATTACACAAGGGACAGTCACTGTGACATGTCCTCATTTGTGACTGTCCTTATAGTGAGTGTACATTATCATGTTGTCTTTAGAGTGACTGTCCTCATTTGTTGAAGAAGAAAAGCATTAATGTGGTTCAATAGCAATACATTCAAGTGACAATTACACAAGGGACAATCACTGTGAGATGTCCTCATGTGTGACTATCCTTGTCACAAATGAGGACATCTCACAATGACTGTCCCTTATGTAATTCAAGCGGAAATTACACAAGGGACAGTCACTGTGAGATGTTCTCATTTGTGACTGTCCTTACAGTGAGTGTACATTATCATGTTATCTTTAGAGTGACTGTCCTCATTTGTTGAAGAAGAAAAGCATTAATGTGGTTCAATAGCAATACATTCAAGTGGCAATTACACAAGGGACAATCACTGTGAGATGTCCTCATGTGTGACTGTCCTTGTCACAAATGAGGACATCTCACAATGACTGTCCCTTGTGTAATTCAAGCAGCAATTACACAAGGGACAGTCACTGTGAGATGTCCTCATTTGTGACTATCCTTACAGTGAGTGTACATTATCATGTTGTCTTTAGAGTGACTGTCCTCATTTGTTGAAGAAGAAAAGCATTAATGTGGTTCAATAGCAATACATTCAAGCGGCAATTACACAAGGGACAGTCACTGTGAGATGTCCTCATTTGTGACTGTCCTTACAGTGAGTGTACATTATCATGTTGTCTTTAGAGTGACTGTCCTCATTTGTTGAAGAAGAAAAGCATTAATGTGGTTCAATAGAAATACATTCAAGTGGCAATTACACAAGGGACAATCGATCACTGTGAGATGTCCTCATGTGTGACCTTTGTGAAGGCAAGGCCCAATTTGTACCCAAGTTACCAATATTGTGGCAAAAGTGGGAATGAAGCATTTAGGGGTCAAATTGGGCAAAGAAGTGTAGAAGTGGCCTATGTGAGGTCTAAATAGCCTAACTAAGTCATGGTTAGGGTCTTATGGTGTTTGAACAATAAGTTTTGAACCAAAATCCCAAAGGTTGTAACAAGTTGTCAATGTTGTCATTCACAACATTGACAACATTTGTGCAAGGGAGCATTTTCGAGTAAGATGGTTATGTAACTATATGAAACCATTGAATTAGGCATCAGATCAACTATAAGAGGCCTCCATCGATCTGTGCAAAAGGTTGGGGGGAAAAACATTTGGAATTAAGAAGATTTGTAGAGTAACACGGTTTTAGTGAATTCTTGAGTTTTTTTGTTTCTTTGTTTTCAGTTGATTAATGGATTAGATAGCTCGCAGTGTCTATTGGAAAAGTTAGTACAAGTTGTTTTTTTATTCTGTGTTGTGTTTTTTTTGAGTTTTGAAGCATTCCAACTAGTTTGTTAATTCTTTTGTTAAGTACCCTATCATTGGTTTGAACCAGGCAGGTTGAACAAATGGAGTCTTAGCTCATCATTCCATTGTCAATTTTGTACGGGCTCTTGGAATGGGTGAGGAGACTCCATGTACTATATGTTTGGAAGGAGGGGCCTTGGGAAGCTCATTTTCTATGTTTGCAATGATGTCCTAGGTGAGTCAGTTGAGCACAGTTAGGGATGACAAATCATTACAAGAAGATTACAACAAGTTGAATGCATTGGTTGCTTCAACTAAAATCTCATGGAGAGGTAGACACACATCTAAAGAAGCCCCAAGTCAAATTAGAAGATTGGGTGAGTTTCTTTGGCTGCTAAGAAAACAAACTCTTAGTCAGACTGTCCAAGTTGTGTCAAAATACTTGTTTTCAGGCATGGCTGTAGCAGTTGGTGTACAAAAAATCTAGGAGGAGAAGACCTTAGATATCTTGGAGTTCTCAATAAAGAACATCTGAATCCTAAGCCCTTTAGGTGGCTTAATATAAACAAAAAGGCTTGACAAAGGCCTAATTGCTAGCAGCCTATTTTTGGGTGCAATTGGCATGGTTTGATGAACCGGATTGAAGTACTGATGAAAAGTATAGGTGAAGGAGTAATATTGAAACCAATAGAGGTCCTAGTGGCCAGCCTCTCCATGGAGTAAAGTTCTAGTTGAATGTGTTTCAATTTGTGAAGACAAGACTAGGAGTGTCCTAGTAGCTAGATTGGTATTGAGCAGAGTTCGTTGTATTTCTTGTTGGTGTGCACTAGTTGAAGGAGTGGGATCTTGGGTAGAGATACCTAAAGAGTGTAGGGATAGTTAAGTACCCTATCAAGTCAAAACATTGGCCTAAAGAGACCCTAGTGAAGGATAGGGAGTGAGCAAGACAAAGTGTTACATCAATTAACAAGATCATTTTTTGGTAATTGTGTACATTATCATGTTGTCTTTATAGTGACTGTCCTCATTTGTTGAAGAAGAAAAGCATTAATGTGGTTCAATAGCAATACATTCAAGTGGAAATTACACAAGGGAATATCACTATGAGATGTCCTAAGTGTGACTATCCTTGTCACAAATGAGGACATCTCACAGTGACTGTCCCTTGTGTAATTGCCACTTGAATGAGGACAGTCACTGTAAAGACAACATGATAATGTACACAAGTACCGTGAAGGTAGTCGCAAGTTAGGGCTGTTTCATTGCATACCCGAAACAATGAAGACATTACAGTCCACAAAACGTTTGTGCTTGAAAGATGAACAAATAAAATTAAACTTCTAAATAACCAAAGCCGCTAACAATAAATTCAACACAGATATGTCCTCATTTCTGGGTATTTTAGCTCTCTAACAGCTGAATACCAGATTACATAATAATGACAAAAGAAAAATAAACCCAACGTACTCAGAAATTGTAGCTGTGATTTCGCGGAGGGAATCTCTCTCGGCGCTGTTGAAAACACAAATGACAACGTTCTTGTTTTTTTTGCCCTTATATCCCGATGTGATTTCGCGGAGGGTTACGGTGCTGTTGAAAACACAAATGACAACGTTCCTTTTTTTTTTTGCCCTTATATCCCAACAACATCGCAATTGCAAGTTAGGGCTGTTTCACTGCATACCCGAAACAATGAAGACGTTACGGTCCACAAAACGTTTGTGCTTGAAAGATGAACAAATAAAATTAAACTTCTAAATAACCAAAGCCGCTAACAATAAATTCAACATAGATATGTCCTCATTTCTGGGTATTTTAGCTCTCTAACAGCTGAATACCAGATTACATAATAATGACAAAAGAAAAATAAACCCAACGTACTCAGAAATTGTAGCTGTGATTTCGCGGAGGGTTACGGCGCTGTTGAAAACACAAATGACAACGTTCTTGTTTTTTTTGCCCTTATATCCCGATGTGATTTCGCGGAGGGTTACGACGCTGTTGAAAACACAAATGACAACGTTCTTATTTTGTTTGCCCTTATATCCTGATGTGATTTTGCGGAGGGTTACGGCGCTGTTGAAAACACACATGACAACGTTCCTTTTTAATTTTGCGCTTATATCCCGACAACGTCGCAATTGCAACAGTGACAAATGTATTATCGTCGCAAATTGCGACGGTGTCGGGCTATATTTGAAAAAAAAAGAGCAAAATCGCATGACATTTGCCTGCCGTCACAAATGGCCGTCACAAATTCACCCCAAATGTATTAGTGGAAGATATACTGGACAGTCGTGTTGGCAGAAGCACAAGGAACAGGACATATGAAGAATATCTGGTCAAGTGGAAAGGACGGCCTGTTGAAGATTCATCATGGCTAACAAGGGTGGAGGTTAACCGTCTTGGTTTTCCTCTGCACACCTGAGTCGTGACAGGGTCACTTCTCAAATTACCCCGGGTGTCTGATGCAGGAGCATCCTGGGTGTAAGAGCAATCTTGCATCACCCAAAAATATTTCTATTTTTATATTCAATAAGGGCTATTTTGTGTAGAGCTGCTATTTATGGAAAGTTACTATTTTTGGTAATTTTCGTATGTGCTCAGAATGATCTAATTTCTTTCTTGGAGGTTCATTTTGGTCATATAAGTCTGCCAATAAAGTTTCATTGCCAGATCAAGTGTATATTGGAAGATATTGAAGATTTTCGGTATTGGCAGCAGGGTACAGAAACTTTGAATTCAGTTTTGAAGGCTTTAGAGGCCCCAAATGAGGTCAAAAAATTTGGGTGACAAGCACTTGCGCTAGTCAAGCCTGTAGAACGCTTCGTGGCATTTCCGAAATGGGGTTATAATAGCCGATCGGGTCAACTGGTGATGACTTATGGTCTTCGAAAGTTGGGCCACCTGAAATGACAGAAAATAATTTTCTTCAAAATTTCTGTTCGGGTTTCAAAAGTTATTTTGAGCCGACTTTGATGTAATAAATTAAAAAATAAAATAATTCTAAGTTTGGTCGGCCCTTAGGGCTAAATTTCTGGAACCTTCTCGGGCGGTGGAAATTGCCTATATAAGGAAGGCTGTATTATTGTCTTAGGCAGTTCAGAATAGTTCTGGGTAGTAGATCTGGGTAATAGTTCGAGGTTTTGTCCTATAGAATATTGTAAGGGAATGCCCATGTGGCTTTGCATATTGTAATTCTGAAAGTTTGTAATTCCACATTTGTGGAGATAATAAGAAGCCAATTTTCTGTTCTTGCATATTGTTGTTGTTTCTCTATATCTGTTATGTGTTTGTGGTATTAAGGGGAGCACCCTTCATCAGAAATAGACTAAGAAATACACTCTACTTGAGAAATAGTATTGAAGAAATAAACTTAAGAGAAACAAGAAAACCTATAAACATAGTCAAGAGCTTCTTTTATCTTAGTTTGGAAATGACGGTCAATTCCAAGGCATTCTACATCATCCACCATTGAAAGATGTTTATAGAGATCATCTGCAAATGTTGTTTTTTGAGGAAGAGCATTGAACATACCCTTTATCTCCTTAATCAAATTCTCAGCATGTTCAGCATAAGAGGGAGCCTGCCCATATCATTATAATTATTAAGACAAAACAAAAACTTATAAGACCAAAGATGAGGATAATAACCTATTAAGAAATTAAAAAACAAAGCAAAGTAGTGTAC
This sequence comes from Chamaecyparis obtusa, assembly GCA_027943335.1. Classification (NCBI taxonomy): domain Eukaryota; kingdom Viridiplantae; phylum Streptophyta; class Pinopsida; order Cupressales; family Cupressaceae; genus Chamaecyparis; species Chamaecyparis obtusa. The sequence goes on along the minus strand of BSBK01011243.1, from coordinate 31,193 downwards.
ATCATAAGATATTGGGAGGGATTGAATGAAATCATCATACCACAAGTTGGGGTGATGATTTTCAATGCGTCATGTGATGCCTTCATCAGTAGTTATGTAACCCATATTGATATTTTGAGCTTGAGCAGTTCTAAGGTGTTGTGGGTATGCTTTGGTGAAAGGGTTGTGATGAATAAATGGAGGAGGCTTATGAATAAATGATAGTTGCTTCTATCCAAACATAGTGGAAGCCAAAGGAGTAAAGAAAGGAAGAGACATTTTGGGTCTGCAATATTATTCTTAAAAGCAAGGATAATGTTTCTCTTTGTTATTGCCAAGCTTATCACCAACACAAATTTATAAAAATTCTGTCAAATTTTGAACGACTGATATGAACTTGCATATCGTAGTAACAAGATTTATACTATTGAAATCCTTGTTGGATTTTTAGAATTAAATCTGATTGTCTAGAAGCCTCCTTATTTGACTTTTAATTTGATAAAGTTTAAATCTGATATTTTGTGTGGACTTTGGGAGATAAGTTCAAATCAGATTTGTGGAAATTTGATTTCTTCTTTAGTTTTCTAAGTTCTTCTTTTGGACAAAAATTTTTCTATAAAGGGAAGAATATCTTTATTCTTCCACAAGAAATACATGGATGTAATTTCTCGTTTGTGTGCAACAACAAAAGTTAATTTTTCTTTTTGTAATACTCTATTTTTTATCAGAGAAGTTTTGCAACAATAGTTGTAAAAGGATTATTCTATTAAGCAGTGATTATTTCAGATAATTTTGTAAGACTTTTGAGAAGCTCTAAATAGTTTGTATGTAACCCCAGATAGCTGCAAGTTTATTTCTTATTGTAGAAGTGTTTTTAAATTAAATAGAAGCAAGAAGAAGCTTGTATATTTCTCCAGTTCTGTTTATGTTTTGTCTCTGCCCTGTTTTGGGGATTTTGTTTTTATTCATTGTTGGAACAGAGCATCATTCCTGTGTGTTTCCAGAATATAGTTTTACTCTATATTCTTTACATGGTATCAAAGATTATTGGCCCTCAATCCTTGTGAGTTTGGGCATTTTTTTTTTTCTGGGTATTTGTTTATCTAGCACAAGAGACATGGCTAGAGATGTAGAAAAGAGTTGGCAGCAGCCACCATCCTTCAATGGAAAAAATTATGATGTTTGGGCAAAGAAGATGAGGACTTTTATGATTGCAAATAACTTGTGTGAGCTTGTGGTAAATGGCTTTACCAATGTGACTGACCTAATTTAATTTTTTGGCCTCACAAACAATCAAAAGACTTAGATGGAGTCAAGGAGGAAAGATGCAAAAGATTTGAGCTTGATAGAAACTGCCTTGACAGAGGCAATCTTTCCCAGAATAGTAGTAGTTAATTATTCCAAAGAAGCTTGGGATATTCTTCACACTAGTTTTAAAGGGACTGAAAAAAGTTCGTTTAGTGAAGCTTCAAATGCTTCAAAGAGAGTTTGACACTCTTCTCATGAAGGACAGTGAGTCCATTTCAGATTTCAGCTCAAGACTCTCTAGTTTGATAAATGAATATTTGAGAAGCAATGGAGAAACCATGAAGGAGAAAATAATAGTAGAGAAAGTTTTGAGAAGTCTTCCCTCAAAATTTGATAATTTATTAATTGCCATTAAAGAGGCAAAAGATCTCTCATTAATGACTATTGATGAGTAAATGGGTTCTTTCCAAACCTACGAGGATCGCATTAATAGGTCTGTAAATTCTTCTCAAGAACAAGTTTTCAGAGATCAAGCCAATGCAAGAGACAGGGGAAGAGGAAGAAATAACTCTAGAAGAGGTTCAAGAGGCAGAGGTCATGGTAACTTTGGACAACAAAATTCTAGAGGAGAAAACTTAGAACAAGCAACCACAAATGAGGGAGCTAGCAGCTCTCAGAATAATTCCAGAGGAGGCAAGAAGAAAAATAGCTTAGACAAGAGTACTATCAAATGTTATTATTGTCATAAATTTGAGCATTATGCTAGTGAATGCTGAAAAAGAAAAGTAATTAGTCAAAGCCAAGTGCAAATGTGGATGATATGAAAGTGGGTGATAGAAATAATCCCACAGCCTTCATCATGTGCAATGTTGGTGAAGAAGGTAGCCCTGAAGTCTGGTATTTAGACAACAGTTGTAGTAACCACATGAGTGGTAATGAAAGTCTTTTTTCTTTCATTGATAAGAATATAAAGTTTGAAATTAGAATGGGTAATAATGGAATTGTTCCAGTCATGGGCAAAGGATCTATTATGATCAGCACCAAGCAAGGTGAGAAACAAGAAATTCAGAATGTTTACTTTGCCCCAAGTATAAAGCACAATTTGATGAGTGTTGGACAGCTCACTCAAAATGGTTATAAAGTGCTGATAGAGAATGACCAACGTGTCATTTATGAGAAGGATGGGAGTAAGAAAATTGTTGCAACAGTTCAAATGAAAAAGAATCAGATGTTTCCATTAAAGGTAGAGATGTGTTTCTCTTCACAATTAGTAGCTGCACCTCCCAAGAAAGAATGTACAATAGTACAATAATCATCCTTCAAGAGTGTGATTCAAGATCCCTCCAAGCTATGACATTTAAGTTATGGACATCTTGGTTATGCTAGTTTAAATTTATTGTCCAAGAAAAGAATGGCAGATGATTTGCCATGTATTAAAGAGTTCAGTAGCAAGTGTGAGGCTTGTATTTTGGGTAAGCAACATAGGCTGCCCTTTAATTCTGGAAACTCTAGAAGGGAAAGAGCGGCATTAGAACTGGTGCATACTAATTTAGTTGGCCCTATGCAAATCACTTCCATTGGGGGGAGTACTTATTTTATGACCTTCATAGATGATTTCAGTCGTAGAACATGGGTTTATTTTATGAAAAATAAATCTGAACCTTTTGATAGGTTTTTAGAATTTAAAGCCCCGGCTAAAAATGAAAGTGGAAAAAATCTTAAAGTCCTAAGGTTAGATAGAGGGGGGGAATATACCTCCAATATTTTTGTGAAGTTTTGTAGGCAAAATGGCATCAAGGAGCTAACAACCAATTATACTCCATAGCAAAATGGAGTGGCTGAAAGAAAAAATAGAACCATCATTGAGATGGCAAGAAGCATGATGAAAGAAAAAGGACTCCCAATTGAATATTGGGGAGAAGTTGTAGCAACAACAGTCTATTTGATAAATAGAAGTCCTACGAAAGCAGTCTATGACAATATTCCATTGGAAGCATGGGCAAAGCATAGATGGACAGTTGAACACTTGAGAGTGTTTGGGTGTGTAGCATATGCACACATGCCAAAGGAGCAAAGAAAAAAGTTGGATGACAAGGGTGTGAAGTGTGTCTTTACTGGTTATAGTCTAGAATCCAAGGCATACAGATTGTATGATCTAGTTGGCAAAAAGATCATCACTTTAAGAGATGTCGAGTTTATTGAGAATGAGTCATGGGATGGCTCGGTGGACATGTCTTCAAGCACTTCAAGTAAAGTTCCTATTATTGTTGAAGATAGTGAATTTAATGATCAACAAAATGATGTAAAAATAGATATAGAAGGCTCTAGAAGGCTACAAATTGGCCCCACAGAGAGCAGCAACAACAATATTGAGAGCTATGATCCCACTCTCACCTCCCTAGTGCCAAGAAAGACCAAGAGTCTAAAGGAGATATACCAAGATGAAAGGTATGAAAATGAATTTGATGAAAATATCAATTTTGCATTATTTTCTCATAGTGATCCAATTTATTTTGGGGATGCTAAAAAAGAAAAAAAATGGTGTAAGGTCATGGATGAGGAAATGGATGCAATAAAAATAAATGAAACTTGGGAGCTCACTAATTTACCTCCCAACAAGAAAATTATTGGAGTTAAATGGGTTTACAAGACCAAGAGTAATGCTGAAGGAAAAATAGATAGGCATAAGGTTTGATTGGTGGTCAAGGGGTACAAACAATAGCTTGGTAAAGATTATGATGAGACCTATGCCCTGGTTGCTAGAATGGAAACTATGCATTTTGTCATATTAATTGCAACCTAGCACAAATGGAGGGTATATCAAATGGATGTGAAGTCCATCTTCTTGAAGGGAGTATTGAAAGAAGAGGTTTATGTGGAGCACCCACCTGGTTATGAAGTTCCGGGCCATGAAAGTAAAGTGTATAGGCTAAAGAAGGCTCTTTATGGGCTTAAGCAAGCTCCACAGGCATGGTATAGCAAAATTGACTCATATTTGATGAGCAATGGCTTTTGCAAAAGTGATGGTGAGCCCACTCTTTACATCAACGCAACTAATGGTAATATTTTGATTGTTGCCTTGTATGTTGATGATTTAATTTTTACTAGGGATAATGATTTCCTCATTGCTAATTTTAAAGAGGCCATGAAAAGTGAGTTTGAAATGTTAGACTTAGGTCTCTTGAGATATTTTCTAGGCATAGAAGTAAAATAAATGTATGATGATATTTTTATCTCTCAAGAAATATATTCAAACCAAATCTTAGAGAGATATAAAATGCAAAGTAGCAAGCCTACCCCAACACCAACTTCAGTAGGCTTAAAGTTAAGCAAGCAAGATTGCAACAACAATGTGAATCCAACTTTATTTAAAAGTTTAGTTGGAAGCTTGATGTATTTAACAACTACTAGGCCAGACATTATGCATGCAATAAGTTTGATATCTAGATTTATGGAAACTCCAAACGAGTCCCATTGGCAAGTGGGAAAGAGAATCCTAAGGTATGTGAATGGCACCAAGGGATATGGTATTTTGTATACAACAACAAATGTTTTTGGTCTTATTGGCTACACAGATAGTGATTGGGCAGGGAGTTTGGATGATTGGAAGAGCACTTTTGGATATGTCTTTCACATGGGTTCAGGTGTAATCTCATGGGCTTCTAAGAAGCAATCCATAGTTGCTCAATCTACAACAGAGGCTGAATATATAGCAGCAAATGCAATAGCATGTCAAGCTATTTGGCTGAGAAAAATCTTGGTAGCTTTGAAGCAAGAACAAGAGGATGGAACCACAATATTTCCTCAATAGCATTGTCAAAGAATCTAGTGTTTCATGGAAGAATCAAGTGTTTCATGGAAGAATCAAGCACATTGAAATCATATATCATTTTATTAGAGAACTAGTTGAGAATGATGAAATAAAAATGGAGTTTTGCAAGTCAGAGCAGCAGCTAGTAGACATTTTCACCAAGTCATTGGGCATTACAAGTTTTGAGCGCCTAAGGAGAAATCTAGGCATAGTTAGTTTGGATCAAGTATGATCTTATTTGTCAACTCAAGACAATAGGGGAGTGTTGGATTTTCAGAATTAAATCTGATTGTCTAGAAGCCTCCTTATTTGACTTTTAATTTGATAAAATTTAAATCTGATATTTTGTGTGGACTTTGGGAGATAAGTTCAAATTAGATTTGGGGAAATCTAATTTCTTCTTTAGTTTTCTAACTTCTTTTGGACAACAAATTTTCTATAAAGGGAAGAATATCTTTATTCTTCCACAACAAATACATGGATGTAATTTCTCTTTTGTATGCAGTAGCAAAAGTTAAAGTTTTTTTTGTAATACTCTATTTTTTATCAGAGAAGTTTTGCAACAACAGTTGTAAAAGGATTATTCTGTTAAGCAGTGATTGCTTTAGATAATTTTGTAAGAGTTTTGAGAAGCTCTAAATAGTTTGTATGCAGCCCCAAATAGCTACAATTTTATTTCTTATTGTAGAAATATTTTTAGATTAAATAGAAACAAGAAGAAGCTTGCATATTTCTCCATTTCTGTTTATGTTTTATCTTTGCCCTATTTTGGAGATTTTGTTTTTGTTCATTGCTAGAATAAAGCATCATTCCTGTGTGTTTATAGAATATAGTTTTACTCTATATTCTTTACAATTCTTACCTTGGCAAAATTTTTTACTATTGAAATAATAATTGATTTAATATCGAGGCATTGTTTCCTTACATTCAACTGTTGAATATTGATTGACAGACAATCATTTTTAAATAATTGGAGAAAATTCAAATGACTGACTGAACCAGAAGAAACTGACTCTATAAAATACCCAATGCTAGGACAGAAAATACGAAATGAATCGATCGAGGAAGAAATTACACTGATAAGTAGGAGATATTTTCCACAACAAGTCAAATTGTGATATTGCTATCAGGATTCAACTGTGTAGTTTTTTGAGTCAAACTCATTGACGCATGAGTTTGACTCAAAAAAATACACAGTTGAATCTGGATAGCAATATCACAACAAGAAATTATATGTCAATTTGTTCGGCTCAAAATGCATGAACGGGTGGTTCCATCTAATCTATTTTTATTTTTATTGCAATTTTTTTCTTTATTTTTGATAAGGTTCTACCAGTTTCTAATTTTAGATGTCTTGAAAAAGTAGGACAATCTATCTATCAATCTCTTACTATTTTGCGCTCTTATGAAGGTTTAGATTCATGCGCATGGTCCCATAGAATCTACTTTTATTTTTCTTGCAAATTATTTCTTTACTTCAGATAAGGTTCTACCAGCTTCTAATTTGAGATGTATTGAAAAAGTAGGACAATCTATATATTACCCTCTTACCACCTTTCACAATTATCAATCTAAGTATAGTTTAACAAAGTAATTCTAGAATTTTTTGATATTATTTATTTAGAAAATTCGAGTCTTTATCTTTAGTTTGATAATTGTTTCATATTTTTTAAGAAATTGATAATCAATATTTATGTTTTATATTATGTATTTTAAGATTTCACATTGATCATGTCTTTTAAAGAGGTGAGGATTATAACACCAAATAAATATTATCTATTCTTTATGTTTTGATAGATGTACATGAGTTGCTTTAGCCATTCGTGTGTGTTTTTTAAGCCACTTAGTTATTCCAAAGGTCCTTTATAATACAAATTGATAAACGCAAGTTTGATAGATAACATAAATTGTAGGTGAGTACTTTGATAATCAAATAAAACTAAGGAAAGGATGATTTTATCTAAATTAATTATGAAATATAACCCTTCAAATATTCTATAACATTTTTTTAATATAAACTGTATACAATATTTTTTGACCAAGATAAGGCTAATTATGGGGCTAATTATGGAAATCATGCATATGAATCTTCAAAAGCTCACACTTTGAGATTGGTTTCTTTGGATGAGAGGCTCTCTCTACCTTGTGCTAGTAATAGTAACTGGATTTTTACCTCATCTGATACACATTTTGTTGTGGTTTCTTCTTCTAGGTTTGACAATTTAAACTAATTTTAATTTTACTTCTTAATATGACAATTTTTCATTTTTGTTATGTATAAACATTTCTCCTCACTTGGCCAATATGGGGGTCGGTGGTTGACTTACACTCTATTACTCATTTGGGTTTTTTTCATCTTTGGTTGAGACTTATACTTTGCACATCCTACTTTGCTCTCCCCTATTTAGGCAACTCGGTAAATGGTGAGACCTTCGTGTTGGAAACAATTGTCTGAAGGAAATTGCTACTCAATTATGTATTGTTTTTGATGTCACACTATGTCATAGTCCGCAGCAATCAGCTTCTACCGAGCTCAGTCGGTCTACTAGACAGAAGTTTAGTGTTTGCCGAGTTCACTCGGTTATCGAAGAAAGTTTACTGTTTACCGAGTTCACTCGGTTGCCGAAGAAAGTTTAGTGTTTACCGAGTTCACTCGGTTGCCGAAGAAAGTTTAGTGTTTACCGAGTTCACTCGGTTGCCGAAGAAAGTTTAGTGTTTACCGAGTTCACTCGGTTGCCGAAGAAAGTTTAGTGTTTACCGAGTTCACTCGGTTGCCGAAGAAAAGATAGTGTTTACCGAGTTCAGTCGGTTATCAAAGAATTGTCGGTGTTTACCGAGTTCCCTCGGTCACCGAAAGATTATAGAAAGATATGGTCACCGAGCACTGTCGGCCCTTGAAGGATTTTTGCAAATAGAGTTTACTTAATTCAGCCGACTGTTATACTAAATAATGTCGATTTGACTAATCCAAAATCATATAAATAAAAGGTCAAATGTGAAAAGTAAAAAGAACAAAGCAGAAGATTTACAAAAGAAAAGAAGGAAAGGTATATGTGAACTTGTGAAGGATGTTCAGATATCCTTGAGGAGCAGCAGAGATTTATTTGATCAGAAAGGATCAGAATTATGCAGAACAGAGATCTGTAATCAGAAAGACAGTTGCATTATTATACAGGTTACTTTCTCATTGTTACCTTCTTATCATTGTAATAGTGAATTCTAAATCTCTTAACCGAGTTGGTTTAACAGCCATAATATAAATCCTCTAACAAGGTGACAATTCCATTGAATTGTTTTCAAGACCTCTTACCAGGCCACTCCTAGCAGGGTGTTTTTAAATCCTCTAACAAGGTCACACCTAACAGTGTGTTTTGTAACCTTTTACCGGGTTGGCTTCTAACCGGGCATCACTTCAGAAAAGTGAAAATCAGTATCTAGATACATTGGTGGTTTTTCCCATATTGGGTTTCCACGTTAAATCTTGTGTCTCTTGTGTTCTTAATTGCTTTCACAATCATATACATGTGTTGATGAATATCTAAAGATAATATTGATAATACTTTCTGCATCTTCAAAGTTACTGCAATCTATTTACCGAGTGCTAAAACAGATAACAATATTAAGATATCCTAAGGGATCTGCTAAAGAATAAATAGTGAAGTGATTTATGGTTGACTGATTCACCCCCCCCCTCTCAGTCACTTCATCCATATTCCATCAATTGGTATCAGAGCTTTTGGTGCTTGCAGGAAGGGTTTCAAGGACCTAAGCTAAAGATCAGGATGTCTTACAAGAGGGAAATTCCAAAGCTTAATAGAGATAACTTTTTAGCATGGCAAGGTCTCATGCGACTTCATCTGGCTTCCATTGGTGATTCAGGATGCAAATACATTGATGAAGAATACACAATTCCTAATGGCGCATTAACTGTTGAAGACATTGCAGATAAAAAGACTCACAACACCATGATGATAGACATTGCATCTGCTCTCAGCTATGAAGAATTTGATGATATTAAAGACTGCACCACTGCATATGAAATGTGGGTGGCACTGAAGAAAATATATGGTGGTGATGCAAATGTGAAAAGAGCCAAAGCAGAAAGCCTAAGAGGACAGTTTGACAAAATGAATATGAAGGAAGATGAAAACATTGCAAAATATGTCGAAAGAATCAAAGCAAGTGTAAGTGCAATTAGAGCTTCTAGAGGAACAATCTCAGATGAGACTGTTATAAGTAAGGTACTCAGAACACTACTCCCTATCTATGCAATAAGAGTATCAGCTATTCAAGAAAGAAGATGTGAAACAAACCACAATATAACTTTGGATGCTTTAGTTGGAAGATTGACAGCTTTTGAATTAGACAACTATGATAACTATGTTCCTAGTTCCAAAAATATTGAATCAGCATTTGAGGCCAAGGTTTCACTAAAGAAGAACAAGAAAATTAAAGAAGTTCAGTCAGAAAGTGAAGAAGAATCAGAAGAAAGTTCTGATAGTGATCTTGAAATTGTAGAAGCATTACTTGCAAAGAAGTACTCTAGAGGGAAAGGTAAATATAAAGGTAAAACTCCTTTAATCTATTTTTCATGTGAAGAAATTGGACATATTGCAGCTAGGTGCCCAAACAAGCAAGTCAAGGAAGAAAAGAGAAGTCACAAGTACTATGGCAAAAAGAATTTCAAATCATACAAGGATAAAGGTAAGAAATCATGTTTTATGGCTAAAGATTCTGATGATAGTGAAGAAGAAATTGTCTTTATTACTATAAAAGATGAATCTGATGATGATGAAGATAAGATGGCACTTATTTCTCATATAAGCAAAGATGATATATGGATAATAGACAGCGGATGTTCACACCACATGACTGGTGACAAGACAAAATTTGAATATCTAGAAGACTGTGACAATGGTAATGTAAGATTTGGAAACAATGAACCTTGTTGCATAAAAGGAAAAGGAAGAATCTCATTAACCAAAGAACTCATATGTGATAATGCTTACTGGGTTGAAGGACTAAAACATAATCTTTTAAGTGTAGCACAGCTAATCAACACCGGTTTCAAGGTTGAATTCATGAATGGTCAAGCAAGACTGCTGGATGGAAAAGGAAAACTCATTGGATCAGGCAAACAAACAAAAGGTAACTTATTTTATCTTGATCTCAATGAATATTCATGCCTTATTGCTCAAATAGAAGAAAGTTGGCTATGGCACAAAAGGTTATGTCATGTGAATTTTGATAACATGATAAAAATAAGCAAATTCAAGAAGGTTAGAGGCATTCCTACTTTGAAGAAACCTGACACTGGTCTATGTAAGAATTGTCAGATTGGCAAAATGAGTAAAACTAGTTTCAAAAGTAAGAACTATCAGTCTAAAGAAATTTTGGAAATTGTGCATACTGATTTATGTGGACCTATTGGAATACAAAGCTATACTGGAGATAAATTCTTTATTCTTTTCGTTGATGATTATTCTAGAATGATGACTGTTATGTATTTAAGAGAAAAATCAGAGGCATTTGAAAAGTTCAAATGGTACTTAGCAAGAGTAGAAAAAGAAACAGGGAAAAGATTGAAATGCTTAAGATCAGACAGAGGTGGTGAATTCATCTCCCATGATTTTAACAACTTCTGCATTGAAAGAGGAATCAAAAGACAGGTATCAGCTCCGAGAACTCCTGAGTAGAATGGAATAGCAGAAAGAAGAAACAGATCTATTATGGATTGTGCAAGGACTCTAATGATAGAAAAGAACATTGCTATAAAGTACTGGAAGGAAGCTATCAGCACTGCAGTTCATACCTTGAACCGAGTACAACTGAAGAAAGACACATTCAAAACTCCTTATGAATTATGGTATGGCTATAAACCTAATGTAAGTTACATGAAAATATTTGGTAGCAAGTGTTATATCTTAAAAGAATCCAGAAGAAATAAATTTGATGTGAAAAGTGATGAAGGAATATTCCTAGGATATTCTAGCAAAAGCAAGGCATACAAATGTCTGAACTTATCTACTTACAAAGTCATAGAAAGTATACATGTAAAATTTGATGAGTTTGCAGAAAAGACTGAGGAAGAAAGCAAAAGGGAACCTGAGAACTACAGAAGATTCGTTTACATTGAACCTGAAACATTGACAGACACAACTATCAATAAGGAAGCTATATCTACCAAGCCGAGCACAGTTACCGAGTCACAGGAAGAAGTTCAAACCGAGTCACAGGAAGAAATTCAGACCGAGTCTCAGCCTGAAGTTACCGAGCAAATATCTACCGAGCCCGAGCAACCTGAAGAAGAGATCCTAGAAGACAACAGCATGAATCATTCAAAAGGCAAGGAACCTATACTAGCCAAATATGTCAGAAGACATCATACACCAGACCAAATCATTGGAAACAAATCAGATGGTACTATGACAAGAAGCAAGCTAAAAGGTACATGTCTGCTTACTGATTTTGAACCTAGAAATATCAAAGATGCATTGGAGAATGAAAGTTGGATTGAAGCAATGAATGAAGAATTGGAACAAATACAAAAGAACAAAACTTGGACTCTTGTACCCAGACCTAAAGATAAGAATGTAATTGGAACAAAATGGGTATTCAGGAATAAGCTGAATGAAGATGGTCAAGTATCTAGAAACAAAGCTAGACTGGTATGTAAAGGTTATTCTCAAGAAGAAGGTATAGATTATGGAGAAACCTTTTCTCCTGTCGCAAGATTAGAAGGTGTAAGAACTCTACTTGCTTATGCAGCACACAAAGGATTTAAGGTATATCAGATGGATATAAAATCTGCATTTCTCAATGGAATTCTTGATGAAGAAGTCTACATTGAACAACTTGAAGGTTTTGTTGATCCAGATAAAAGGGACATGGTCTGCAGGTTACACAAAGCATTGTATGGTTTAAAACAAGCTCCTAGAGCATGGTATGAAAGACTCCATAACTATTTGATTCAGATTAATTTCAAAAGAGCTAATGATAACAGCAATCTGTATATTAAAGAAGGACCAGATGACAAAATTGTATTGGCAGAAATATTTGTGGATGATACTATATTTACAGGGAATGAGGATCAGTGTAAAGAATTTTCAGAGCAAATGAACAGAGAATTTAAAATGTCTATGTTTGGTTTAATAAAATTCTTTGTTGGTCTTCAAATTCAGCAAAGCAAGAATGGTATATACATTACTCAATCAAAATACATTAAGGAGATACTTAAGAAGTTTGGTATGGAAGATTCAAAACCAGTTGGTACACCCATGTGTACTGGACTGAAACTTACCAAAAATGATGATTCAAAAGAAGTTGATCAGACCCTATACTGATCTATGATTGGAAAATTGCAGTATGTAGTACATACAAGACCTGATATTGCCTTAGCAGTCGGTATAGTAGCTAGATTCTCAGCAAAACCTAAGGAAAATCACATGATGGCAATCAAAAGAATATTAAGATACTTAAAAGGAACTGAAGAGTATGGTTTGTGGTATAAATTTGGAGGCAATCTAGACTTGAAAGTGTTTACTGATGCTGATTGGGCAGGAAACATCGATGACAGAAAAAGCACAAGTGGTGGAGCATTTTTTCTTGGAAAAAGACTGGTATCCTGGACTAGTAAAAAGCAGAATTGCACATCTCAATCCACAGCTGAAGCAGAATATGTTGCTGCTGCAGTAAACTGTTCAAATATTGTTTGGTTTAAACAGCTATTAGAAGGTATGAAGGTTGAAATCAAAGAACCAGTTGTTATATTTTGTGACAATACCAGTGCAATAAACATTTCTAAGAATCCAGTGATGCATTCCAAAACCAAGCACATTGCTATCAAATATCACTTTGTCAGAGAATTGGTGCAGGACAAGGAAATCAGATTAGAATATATTCATACAAAAGAACAGATTGCAGACATTTTTACCAAACCATTACCTAAGGATGCATTTATGTATCTAAGAGGTAAGTTAGGGGTCATTCCCCTATCCGAGGCTCACTAAATACAGTTTTAGTGATGCATCAACCTCAACATGATTGAAAATCAACCTGTTGATGCAGTATATTAAAGGAATCATTGCATATGAATCAGTACTTGAGGTACATTAATTTTCACCGGTAATATGTGAATTATCTTTGGCATGTGTTGTCAAAGAGGGAGTGTTTGCTATGTCTTTACTATTACTTCAAGAAATTTTTCAATAGTCAGAAGGAAGAATTTTCAGGATACAGGAAGTTTGCTGACAGAGGGAGATTTGAATCTAAACCGAGCTAACTCTTTCAAATTTCTTATGTTATGACATATTGTGTTGCCATCAATGCCAAAGAGGGAGATTGTTGGAAACAATTGTCTGAAGGAAATTGCTACTCAATTATGTATTATCTTTGATGTCACACTATGTCATAGTCCGCAGCAATCAGCTTCTACCGAGCTCAGTCGGTCTACCAGACAGAAGTTTAGTGTTTGCCGAGTTCACTCAGTTATCGAAGAAAGTTTAGTGTTTACCGAGTTCACTCGGTTGCCGAAGAAAGTTTAGTGTTTACCGAGTTCACTCGGTTGCCAAAGAAAGTTTAGTGTTTACCGAGTTCACTCGGTTGCCGAAGAAAGTTTAGTGTTTACCGAGTTCACTCAGTTGCCGAAGAAAGTTTAGTGTTTACTGAGTTCACTCGGTTGCCGAAGAAAAGATAGTGTTTACCGAGTTCAGTCAGTTATCAAAGAATTGTCGGTGTTTACCGAGTTCCCTCGGTCACCGAAAGATTATAGAAAGATATGGTCACCGAGCACTGTCGGCCCTTGAAGGATTTTTGCAAATAGAGTTTACTTAATTCAGCCGATTGTTATACTAAATAATGTCGATTTGACTAATCCAAAATCATATAAATAAAAGGTCAAATGTGAAAAGTAAAAAGAACAAAGCAGAAGATTTACAGAAGAAAAGAAGGAAAGGTATATGCGAACTTGTGAAGGATGTTCAGATATCCTTGAGGAGCAGCAGAGATTTATTTGATCAGAAAGGATCAGAATTATGCAGAACAGAGATCTGTAATCAGCAAGACAGTTGCATTATTATACAGGTTACTTTCTCATTGTTACCTTCTTATCATTGTAATAGTGAATTCTAAATCTCTTAACCGAGTTGGTTTAACAGCCATAATATAAATCCTCTAACAAGGTGACAATTCCATTGAATTGTTTTCAAGACCTCTTACCAGGCCACTCCTAGTAGGGTGTTTTTAAATCCTCTAACAAGGTCACACCTAACAGTGTGTTTTGTAACCTTTTACCGGGTTGGCTTCTAACCGGGCATCACTTCAGAAAAGTGAAAATCAATATCTAGATACATTGGTGGTTTTTCCCATATTGGGTTTCCACGTTAAATCTTGTGTCTCTTGTGTTCTTAATTGCTTTCACAATCATATACATGTGTTGATGAATATCTAAAGATAATATTGATAATACTTTCTGCATCTTCAAAGTTACTGCAATCTATTTACCGAGTGCTAAAACAGATAACAGTATTAAGATATCCTAAGGGATCTGCAAAAGAATAAATAGTGAAGTGATTTATGGTTGACTGATTCACCCCCCCCCCTCTCAGTCACTTCATCCATATTCCATCACTTCGGTGTTTCTCTAAACCCAAAGTGGGCTTAGGAGAGTGCTCTACACCTTTAGAAGATCCTATAACAATCACAAATCCACTATACTCATTGGAGGATTCAGTGTCTTTAACTAGCTTTACTCCTCCAGTGTGACTATTGCTCGGTTGAGTCTTTGACTGACTGGGCTCAGTTAGTGCTCGGTTCCTTTGATAACTGAGTGACTCGGTAACTTCACCGAGTAGATTACTAACACTCAGTAATCCTACTGTGAAGTGTCCTGACTAGTTCAAACTGGGAATGGGAACCTTTGTTTTGGAAAGGAGATGGAAAGGTTCCATGCTTTCTATATGCCTCTTATGGGAATGATATTCACAACTTCAAAGTTTTGGGGCATCCAGTGCTCGGTTTAAGACTTCTAGCTTGTAGCCTTTCGAACATGGTTCTATGGACTTGGTTCCAGATTCTTACAAAGAGACTACAAGATAAATTGTAGATTTGAATATCCTTTAATGAGTTGAGTCAATCCTCTAGATTGCAAGATCTCAACCAACTCAGACAGTGTCAAACAACTCTTGACCCACTAGTCCTAATAGGGTTGGTTGACTCAGTTACTTAGGGAAACTTTCACCAGTTGATTACCCCAAGAAAAACACTAATTACAATGATACTAGGAATCCCAAAGAGACAACAATCTACTATCAAATTTATTTTATCCACCCCTGAAGTGTTGTTGTCACTTCACTCTTGCATCTTTTGTACCAAGCACATAGAGTTGCTTGGTCTAGAGCCTACAAACATACTTTTCAAGGCAATCCCCTTTCTCCTGTTATCTTAAGGATCTATAATACATTGACCCTACTTGCATTTCCCCACTTTTTATGGGAATCCCATGAAGGAAAAGCAAGCTAGGGCATTATTTATTTAGAACCCTAGTTTAGGAGGGTTTCCTGAAAACCTGGTACATAATTTCTTCTAACTCTCAACTCCAATGTCCAAACTAACTCAAATCAAATACATTGGAGTCCTAATACATGTCATATGTTGGATTGAATAATTTCCTTCTTCGCACATCCATACCAATCTGTACACGTATTATTTTACTGTCCAGAACATAGAGAAAAATAGGGATTTTTATTGATTGAATGCAAAACTACATAAGTTTCACCATCTACTTCCACTCACATCTTCCACCCTCTTGTAAGGGATATTTTAAGACCTTCCCCAATGGATCCAACCATTTTTCAAAGGTTGTGACCATTGGGAGGTGGTTTTACATGTCAGTACCAACTTTTCAAAGAAGTTGTCGAGCAACATTTCATGTATTTTGCAACTTTTGCAAAATGTTGCATTATTGCTCCTAAAGAGCCTAAAGGCCTAAGTCATGGATCCTAATGATCCCAAACATTACTAAAACATAAAAATAATCTAAACACCTAAAAGTGCCTTTGGACCATAGTAAAAAACCAATGGTTTATAACCACACCAAGGGTGACTAGGTCTTACAAGTTGGCTTGATAGACAAAACTTAAAAATTCTAAAAAGTCCCTTAGGCATGAATGCCCTTGGGTGAATCCTTTGAAGACCATAGAAGTGTGGATTATTTGAAGAGTGGAGTGGGTGCTCTTGCACCATACTCCCTTGTTTTAAAAACTCAAGTCCCACTTGAGAGTAGTTTTTGGACTGAGGTTCCCTGCTTGTTGATACATTCTTAACTCATCCATGTAGCATCAATGTTAGGTAACCCCTTCCATTTGACCAAGTAGTCTTTGTAGGTCTTATTCCTAGTTTTCTTGACCACTTTAGAGTCAAGAATATTTTCCAACTATAAAGGTTGGATCAGTGGTAAGTCATTTATCCATTCTTCCTGTGTGTCTTCAGTATCCTACAAAGTGTTATTAGATCCTTCATCACCCTTAAAAGGACTGAGATCACAAATCTTAAAGATAGGAGAAATAGAAATAGTAGGGGGCTATGTGCAAGATCATGAGGGGCAAAAAAGTGACGATGTAAAATAATCCACTTTTTAGTCATCCACAAGCGCATGAAAATGTATGTTGACTTTTTAGTAGGCCTGGGTGTCAGTACACCTGGGAAAACCTAACACCATAGCACAAGCCTTATCGGGTACTTGATATTTTTAGGTACCTGAAACCTGTGGCATAAATCAAAACCCGCGAGCCATTTTTTCCTCATTTCTCCTCACATTTTGGGTTTGGAAAATGACTCCAAATATCATATATATGACATTTTTAGGTACCTAATTGTGCCAACAACAAATTCAACTCTGCAGTTGATCCAGTAAGTAAATTCTTACTATATCCTGATTAATTTCTTTCATTTTCATGTTAAATGTAGTTTTTTTGGTTAAAATAGGGTTTTGTATTGATTTTTTTAATAATATATGAAATCAATTTGAAATTTATATTTGTTTATTATTTAATCAAGCATGCTGACAATAATGAAGATAATAACCCTCCCCCACCAAATAATGATCCCCAAAATAATCCAAAACCACTTCAAAACCCTCAATCTTTAGAGGATTTGATACAAGAGAACTTGAACGCTATACGGGGCTTCAAAAATACGTATCAGAATATACTTATGTTAGCTCCTATGCTTGCCACCCTAAATACCATTATTGAAAACATTGACACCCTTACACAACAACATAATCCTACTCTTCATTGGCGTGATGATATGCATGCCCAATTTGATGATGGGCTTGACCATGATGGGGTTGTGGCCCTTAATATAACTAAGGAAGATATAGCCTCCCTTTTTGTTAATCCTAAAACTAGATTAAAGTTGACCTCAAAAAGCCCAAATTATCAATAAAATGGTGCACAAATGAAGCAGTGCACACACACTTTTGAGATCACTGGTGGATGGTTTTTGATAAACCACCCCATAACAATTTGGAGCTCCCTTTCTATTTCATAAAAAAATTGTATGCTGAGTTTGTGCTTGGTCACAATGTTAATTATTGGAACATGAGGCCCAACATGGGCATAGGTGGAGGAGCTCCTCAAACTAGGCCATTTGCCTAGTGCAAAAAGGCCACTAACTTTGTGCCCACCACTGATGTCGCACCCCCTCCTCCAGTGCAGCATCCCAATATCATTGCAGAGGTTGCCTCATAGAGTATTAGGGCCATTCATTTGTTGAGTGATCAATTGATCACGTAGACTAGGTCATTGTTTCCTCCTGGTGTGGATGATGCTTGCACATCGACATCTAGCCAGAGTTCACATGTATGTGTGCCCCATATTTGCATTATATGCAAGATTATGTGCCTCAGACCACTTACTGATGCTGATACATATCAGTATGTTATTGATGAGGAGGATATAGGAGACACAGTTGTAGAGGCCACAACACCTCATGGAGCATCTACTTCTCATGAGAGTTCTTAGGAGGGGTACACAGAGCCATGGACTCATGTTGATACGGTAAGAGTAAACATTATAAATAAATTTGTCACATGACTTATTTAATTTAAAAATAATTTATTTATTTAGATTAGTTTTAATGATTGCATGCACTTATGTATATATATTTTTTCCATCTATGTTCAGTCAATGACAGAGGAGGAGTTGAGATAGGTGGATGACTCCACACTTTCGGCCATTTCATTTGGCCTTGACACCTATACGGTATATTAAAAATTATGTACCCATTAGTTTTTTTTATATCATTTGGTGTACATGCTTAAATCTCTATCAATTAGAGCAATAAAATTTATACATTTACTAATATATTGTCATCTTATTGTACTCTTGTAGGCTACAGCTGATGTCAGTGGGGGGCATGAGGGGGTTACTTCTTCATGTGCCAACAAAGGAAAGGTAATTAATTGTTTAAGATTAATTATGCATGCATATGTATGCCACTTGTGTGTAGTAATAAATATTTTACTTGTACTTTATTATATAGGGTGTGGCTCTTGATGATGTCCCGACATAGGTTCGGGAGTCTAGGCTGATAGGCATCTTGATTCGGAGTGATAGCCCGATTGTATGTAGACTTTTACATATTATTATTTGTATTTTGTAACTAGGGTTGTTATGATGAAGTAAATTTATATATAATTGACAATATTTTTACTCTCATCGGTTACTCCTAATGTGAGGGAGGGCCCATGATAATCTTTCATATCTTTGTTGACCTAGCCCACTAATCTAGAGGAGGGATCAGCGGATGTAAGTTTTAATTTTAGTTCAATCAATTTGTAATTTTATTATGCTATCATCCTATTTTGTAGATTTATTACTCTATGTTGCACCACTCTACTAATCTCATTATTGCAAATATATTTATAGGTCAGAGTTGGTTATGGTGGCATTTTCCCTTCGCTACCAAAGACTTATGTTAGGACACCTAATCATGGTAGGCGACCGAGAGGCCATGCATAGATGTTTGAATTCAGTTATAATTTTAATTAAATTAGTGTTTGAATTATGAATTATATATATATATATATATATATATATATATATGTTTTGTACAAATCATATAAATTAAGGAATCTAACTTGAGTTTGAACTCATTTTTTATGTAGGATCAATTAGAGCTAAACACTTCTTCAAAGAGGCTACATTTTGATGATCCCCATATGACATAGGATGTAGTTTTAGTTTTGTGGTCATTTAGAGATGCCACTTGGCACATTTTGAGATGGCATATATGCCACATTGTACACCTTGAAACATTGATTTTGTAGACATTTTGAAATGGCATGTGCCATATTTGTATATAGAGATACTTTTGATACATTTGATACTTTCTATATATAGAACATGTTCATTTTTATGTTATATTTGCATCATCTTTTGTATACATATTTATTATTCATGTTTATGGAATTGAATGGTGAAGTTATATCTTGACTATGCTTATCATTATGATTTAAATTATATCTTGTTTGAATTTTTTATAATAGATGTAATAAATTACCCATATGTAATAATTTACACAAGTGTAATAAATTAATAGATGTAATGGATTTTTTTGTCTTCAGTCACATACCTTGGGTCACTTGGGTTGAGCGTGGTCATGAGTGTTCCAGTGACTTTGTGGGCAGAAAGGGGTTGTCATTGGCATTAATCTGGTCAAACATAGCCGATGGCACATACGGCTTGATGCCAAGACAAACGGTTTGAAAGATACACTATGGAGCTACTTTCAACTGACCCTCATTGCAAGTTTTGGCATCGACTGAGATCACCTTGCCAAATGCAAATGAAGTAGAATCACCCAAAACCGAGAGAGGTTATTGTAGACCTCAAAAATAAGATCGCGTAGCCCCTGACAATTTTTTGATACCTCTCACGAGGTCTAAGATATGAGCCTTGAAAGATCACTGCCCAATCGTACTTAGTGCACCTTGGGGTCACTTGGGTCAACCATGGTCGCGAGCATAATAGTGACTCCGTGGGCGGAACAAGGTTGTCACTGGCATTTACCTAGCCAACCAGAGCTGATGGAGAAAACGGTTCGATGCCAGGATAGACGGTTTGAAAGATACACTGTAGGGCTACTTTTAATTGACCCTCATTGCAAGTTTTGGCATCGACTGAGATCACCTTTCCAAATACAAATGAAGTCAAATTGCCCAAAACTGAGAGAGGTTATTATAGACCTTAGAATCATGATCTTGTAGCCCCTAATGGTTTTTCAATACCTCTCATGAGGTCTGAGATATGAGCATTAGAAGATCGCTGCCCAATCGTGCTTAGTGCACCTTGGGGTCACTTGGGTTGAGTGTGGTGCGAGCATTCCAGTGACTCCGTGGGTGGAACAGGGTTGTCACTGGCATTTACCCGGCCAACTAGAGCTGATGGAGTAGACGATTTGATGCTAGGATGGATGGTTTGAAAGATACACTACAAAGCTACTTTCAATTGACCCTCACTACAAGTTTTGGCATCGACTGAGATCGCTTTGCCAAATTCAAATGAAGTCGAATCGCCCAAAACTGAGAGAGGTTATTGTAGACCTTGGAAACACAATCTTGTAGCCCCTAATGGTTTTTCAATACCTCTCACGAGGTCTGAGATACAAGCCTCAAAAGATCTCTACCCAATCGTGCTTAGTGCACCTTGGGGTCACTTGGGTCAAGCGTTGTCGTGAGCATTCCAGTGAGACCGTGGGTGTAATAGGGTTTTCACTAGCATTTACCTAGCCAACTAGATCTGATGGAGTAGATGGTTTGATGCCAACACAGATAGTTTGAAAGATACACTTCAGAGCTACTTTCAACTAACCCTCACTACAAGTTTTGGCATCGATTGAGATCACCTTGCCAAATGTAAACGAAGTCGAATCACCTAAAATTGAGAGAGGTTATTGTAGACCTCAAAATCATGATCTTGTAGCCCCTAATGGTTTGTCAATACCTCTCATGAGGTCTAAGATATGAGCCTCAGAAGATCGCTACACAATCGTGCTTAGTGCACCTTGGGGTCACTTGGGTCAAGCATGGCCGCGAGCATTCCAGTGACTCTATGGGTGGAACAGGGTTGTCACTAGTGTTTACTTGGCCAACCGGAGCCAATTGAGTAGATAGTTTGATGCCAAGATGAATGGTTTGAAAGATACACTTTAGAGCTACTTTCAACTAACCCTCACTACAAGTTTTGGCATCGACTGAGATCACCTTGCCAAATGAAAATGAAGTCAAATCACCCAAAACTGAGAAAGGTTATTGTAGTCCTCAAAAACACAATCCTGTATCCCCTAACAGTTTGTTGATACCTCTTACGAGGTTTGAGATACAAGCCTCATAAGATCACTTCCTAATAGTGCTTAGTGCACCTTGGGGTCACTTGGTTCGAGCATGGTTGCAAGTGTTCCAGTGACTCCATGGGTGGAATGGGGTTGTCACTAGTGTTTTCCTGACAAACTAAAGCTGATGGAGTAGATAGTTCGATGCCAGGATGGATGGTTTGAAAGATACACTTTAGAGCCACTTTCAACTAACCCTCATTGCAAGTTTTGGCATCGACTGAGATCACCTTGCCAAATTCAAATGAAATTGAATCACCCAAAACTAAGAGAGGTTATTGTAGACCTCAAAAACATGATCCTGTAGCCCCTGACATTTTGTCAATACCTCTCATGAGGTCTAAGATACGAGCCTCAAAAGATCACTTCCCAATTGTGCTTAGGGCACCTTGGGGTCACTTGGGTCAAGCATGGTCGCGAGCATTCTAGTGACTCTGTGGGTAGAATTGGGTTGTCACTAGCATTTACCTAGCTAACTAGAGCTGATGGAGCAGACAGTTTGATGCCAGGATAGATGGTTTGAAAGATACACTTCAGAGCTACTTTCAATTGACCCTCACTGTAAGTTTTGGCATCGACTAAGATTGCCTTGCCAAATGCAATCAAAGTTGAATCACCCAAAACTGAGAGAGGTTATTGTAGACCTTGGAATCATGATCTCGTAGCCCCTGACAATTTGTCGATACCTCTCATGACATCTGAGATATGAGCATCAGAAGATCACTGCTTAATCGTGCTTAGTGCACCTTGGGGTCACTTGGGTTGAGCGTGGTTGTGAGCGTTCCAGTGACTCCGTGGGTGGAACAGGGTTATCACTAGTGTTTACCTAGCCAACTAGAGCCGATGGAGTAGATAGTTCGATGCTAGGATGGATAGTTTGAAAGATACACTACGGTACTAC
The DNA here is from genome assembly GCA_027943335.1 of Chamaecyparis obtusa. Lineage (NCBI taxonomy): Eukaryota > Viridiplantae > Streptophyta > Pinopsida > Cupressales > Cupressaceae > Chamaecyparis > Chamaecyparis obtusa. The sequence continues at coordinate 8,862 of BSBK01011243.1, read as the reverse complement.
TTTCAACTAACCCTCACTGCATAATGAATCATTTACATCTATCATGTATGTATCCATCTGATTCAAATGAACTTTCAAAGCATCAAAGATTGTTTGAAATGATAAAAAATAATATCCTTAAAGCATTAGAAACAACAATCAAACATGTAAGAATTCAAACCATGCAAATGACATAAGTAAATAATAAAAAATTATGTGTTTTCATTGCCTTTTTCTAAGAAAATGTATACTTAGATCCCTTGTTGGCACTATTGGGCACCCATACATGATTTTGGTCATAAGTCCTTATCAAGACTTAGATATGACATTTAACTTTTAAATCAAATTGATTTTTACAAATTGCCATTATAGGCTTTAAAAGATCTCAATTAACCATTAAGGATCCTTTTGTCCTTCTATCTCTGATTGGATCCATGGTGACCATAGGTGTCTTCATAGGTGCTTCTGCACAAGTTACAATCCACATACAAAACCAAGTTTATTGACTCAAAATACAATCTAAGAAAGGTCAAATTAATGTATTGAAATTAAGCTTAATGAACTTAGAAAACAATGCACTAAGTTAACTTATTACCTAGTCAAGTGCTCCTGAAGGGTCATCTCTTTGCTTCAGGGTCTCCAATAGTGCTTCATGATTAGCAGTACTAATAGTCCAAAGTTCTTTTGTCTTTGGTCTTCCTTTATGCTTTGACAACTTGACATTTTTTTCTATAACAAGGTGTGAATACATGAGAATAGTTTTGTGCTTCTCATAGTCTTCAAATGTAGGAATTCCATTCTTTCTAATCATGTATGTTTGCAGCCATGTTCCCGCAACAACAACTAAACCAGTAGGATATGTGAACCCATCACCACCTGTCATCAGTTGTACAAGCTTTTGTTTACCTTATACACAACATGCTAACCAATAATTTGACCTCTCATCATTCCCCTACAGTGCAACCAATGCAAAAACATCTCCTGGCTGCAGAAGATCTAAAAGATGGTCATACTCAACTGAAGTGTCCATGTCATCATTTCTTATAGAGAGTGTCAAAGATAAAGGAGTTAGATACCATGGAACCCATGTATCCACCCACTCAATTGACTCACAATGATCCCAATCATACTAAAAACACATGGAGAAAAAATAAGCCAACTCTCATGTCCAAATGGTCCATGTACTACTGTTGGAGCTTCGGAATGAATGCATTTTTGAAGAGTCTTTTACTATTTGACAATCCAATTTATCTCCTATAGTTCCCTCCTCAACCAACCAAAAGAATCTACTCACTGTAGAATCAAGAGTCCCCCCTGTGACAATGCTAAAGTACACCAATCAGCAATAGAATGAGCATCAAGAAGTACAACACCTAAAATCCTCAATTGCTCCTTAACTAGAGCTATTTTCACACACGCACCTGCTCCATCATGCTCCCCTTTCCCATGCCCTAACTTAAAAAAAATCCAAATATGAGGTACACCTCTCTACACATGCATTCTACACAACCAATAAAACATTCTGGCATTCTTAAATTGACCGGTGCAATTATCGGACCAAATGAGATGCCTATCCATAGCAATACCATCTTCCTTCAAGAAGTCAAAATAGTTTTGGAAACAATGTTGAAAAAAGTCATGAGAGTGAGACCTATCATCGCTCATATAAAAATGGTACTCTCTTATTATCTTTAACTCATCTTTTTTGCTATTAGGGGAATGTCTATATGTGATGTGTACAAAAATAGCAACCTGAATGGAATTGTAATATTGAGCTTGAGTCTCATTTTGGGGCTGCAATGTATAGTTCTCTGCAAAGTCTACAATAGATATAATAGTTCTAATGGGGAAAGTGTGCTTACAGATCTTGAATTGTTGATCCAACCATTGAGACCTATGACTATGCCTTGCATACTTGTAAAAAATATTTGTCTTGAAATCTGAGATAAAATCAGCAACATTGTATTCTTTTGCAACTAACTCACATCTAGAGCCTTCACCTCCACTCTTCAATGTATATTTCATTGTTTCATATACCTTTTTTTGGACGAGTGTCTTTCCAAAATTGTGTTCCAAACCCTCATGGAAACATGTCCTAAACTTGGACAAGCCACCACATTTTGAGCACTTGGCATTTAAGCAATCTTTTTTATAAAATAAACAACCATCATCTCTTTGACATAAAAATTGATCTAGCAAGTCTCTTGATGATTTGTCTTTTTCTCTACTAGTCTTCCCAATGCTATTGAGAGCATTGAAAATATTCTTCACAACAATGGAATTTCTCTCCATTTTCTTGTTCACATGAATCTTCAATTTCACAAGCACAGGTCTCATCTTTTGCATCTTTAACAACTACACAAAAATTTGACTTTGCTCAACCAATGTCTTGTTTCCAAAAAATTGGTCATAAAGTCTTGAAGCCCACAACCTAACAGTTCTATGTGACCTCTTTCCTTCCCAATAATTAATAATGTTATCCTCAATTTCAATTAACCATTTAGGTGTTCTTGAAAGCCCCAAATTTGAAGATTGATTATCTTTATTGCAAGGGACTTCATTTTGCATATAATTTGGAGATGTGTAATGTTCATGTAGTTCTTGTGCAACATTTTCATTCCCCAAGTCTACATTTTCAATCTCCATCTGTACATTTTCATCTTCATTCCATTCATTTTCATTCCCCAAATCTATGTTTTCATTCCCCAAGTCTACATTTTCATTCTCCATCTCTACATTTTCATCTTCACTCCATACATTGTTATTCACAAAATTAATTTCCATATTATTTTCAAATTCAACATCCTCTTCACTTGCAACTACATTTACGGGGTCACCTTGATTAATGTTTAAAATACCTTCTCTCCTTCAGTGATTTTCCCTACCTTTTTCCCTATATCCTTGAATTTCTTTGTCTACACCTTCCTCTTCCGTTTATCCTTTCAACGACTACTACCTCCCATGGTGAGACCACAAGTTGACAAAAAACAAAATATGGGCCCCAAATCACCTTTTTCTTTTCTACAACCCATGAAAAAATCTTGAAATCTCATGCTTCTTTGGTCTATGGGGACAGGGAATAGGAGTCATCGAGACTTACTAGGGGTCCTAACGTGTGATAAGGATCATGGGGACTTCCTAGGGGTCCTAATGCATGATAAGGCATACTAGGAACCCTAGGAAGTCCCCATGACCCCTTTTGACACATTTGAATGCTCAAGTGTGTCTGAAGGGGTATTAGGACCCTTTAGGACACACTTGACCATTCCAATGTGTCAAAAGGGGTCATGGGGACTTCCTAGGGGTCCTAACGCGTGATAAGGTGTACTAGGACCCCTAGGAAGTCCCCATGAACCCTTTTGAAACATTTGAATGCTCAAATCTATTTGAAGGGGTTGTAGGACCCCTTAGGACACACTTGAGCATTCCAATGTGTCCATAGGGGTCATGGGGACTTCCTAGGAGTCCTAACACATGATAAGACATACTAGGACACCTAGGAAGTCCCCATGACTCCTTTTCACACATTTGAATGCTCAAGTGTGTCCGAAGGGGTCGTAGGACCCCTTAGGACACACTTGAGGGTTCTAATGTGTCCATAGGGGTCATAGGGACTTCCTAGAGGTCCTAACATGTGATAAGGAGAACTAGGACCCCTAGGAAGTCCCCATGAAACCTTTTGAAACATTTGAATGCTCAAGTGTGTCGGAAGGGGTCATAGGACCCCTTAGGAAACACTTGAGCATTCCAATGTGTCCATAGGGGTCATGGGGACTTCTTAGGGGTCCTAATACATGATAAGGCATACTAGGACCCCTAGGAAGTCCCCATGACCCCTTTTTACACATTTGAATGCTCAAGTGTATCTGAAGGGGTCGTAGGACCCCTTAGAACACACTTGAGCATTCCAATATATCAAAAGGGGTCATTGGGATTTCCTAGGGGTCCTAACACATGATAAGGCATACTAGGACCCCTAGGAAGTCCCCATGACCTTTTTTGAAACATTTGAATGCTCAAGTGTGTCTGAAGGGATCGTAGGACCCCTTAGGACACACTTGAGCATTCCAACATGTCCATAGGGATCATGGGGACTTCCTAGGGGTCTTAATGTGTGATAAGACATACTAGGACCCCTAGGAAGTCCCCATGACCCCTTTTGACACATTTGAATGCTCAAGTGTGTCCAAAGGGGTCGTAGGACCCCTTAGGACACACTCAAGGGTTTTAATGTGTCCATAGGGGTCATGGGGACTTCCTAGGGGTCCTAACATGTGATAAGGCATATTAGGACCCATAGGAAGTCCCCATGACCCCTTTTGAAATATTTAAATGCTCAAGTGTGTCTGAAGGGGTCATAGGACCCCTTAGGACACACTTGAGCATTCCAATGTGTCCATAGGGGTCATGGGGACTTCTTAGGGGTCCTTACACATGATAAGGCATACTAGGACCCCTAGGAAGTCCCCATGACTCCTTTTGATACATTTGAACACTCAAGTGTGTCTGAAGGGGTCATAGGACCGCTTAGGACACACTTGAGCATTCCAATGTGTCAAAAGGGGTCATGGGGACTTCCTAGGGGTCCTAACATGTGATAAGGTGTACTAGGACCCCTAGGAAGTCCCCATGACCCCTTTTGAAACATTTGAATGCACAAGTGTGTCTGAAGGGGTCGTAGGACCCCTTAGGACACACTTGAGCATTCCAACTTGTCCATAGTGGTCATGGGGACTTCCTAGGGGTCCTAACGCATGATAAGGCATACTAGGACCCCTAGGAAGGCCCCTTGACCCCTTTTGACACATTTGAATGCTCAAGTGTGTCTGAAGGGGTCATAGGACCCCTTAGGACACACTTGAGCATTCCAATGTGTCCATAGGGGTCATGGGAACTTCCTAGGGGTCCCAGTATGCCTTATCATGCGTTAGGACCCCTAGGAAGTCCCCATGACCCATTTTGAAACATTTGAATACTCAAGTGTGTCTAAAGGGGTTGTAGGACCCCTTTGGACACACTTGAGCATTCCAATGTGTCCATAGGGGTCATGGGGACTTCCTAGGGGTCCTAACACATGATAAGCATGTACTAGGACCCCTAGGAAGTCTCCATGACCCTTTTTGACACATTTGAATGCTCAAGTGTGTCTAAAGGTGTCGTAGGACCCCTTAGGACACACTTGAGAGTTCAAATGTGTCCATATGGGTCATGGGGACTTCCTAGGGGTCCTAACATGTGATAAGGTGTACTAGGACCCCTAGGAAGTCCCCATGACCCCTTTTTACACATTTGAACACTCAAGTGCCTCCAAAGGGGTGGTAGGACCCCTTAGGACACATTTGAGCATTCCAATGTGTTGAAAGGGGTCATGGGAACTTCCTAGGGATCCTAACGTGTGATAAGGTGTACTAGGACCCCTAGGAAGTCCCCATGACCCCTTTTGACACATTTGAATGCTCAAGTGTGTTTGAAGGGGTCATAGGACCTCTTGAGCATTCCAATGTGTCAATATGGGTCATGAGGACTTCCTAGGGGTCCTAACATGTGATAAGGCATACTAGGACCCCTTGGAAGTTGCCATGACCTCTCTCTCTCTCTCTCTCTCTCTCTCTCTCTCTCTCTCTCTCCCCCTCTCTCCCTCTCTCTCTCTTTGCCTCTAGTGAACTATTCTTCAAAGCCTCCATTTCTGCGTAGCTAGGGTTTATGACACTTATGAAAGGCACAACTATGCCCCTGTACAGACTCGTGCTCATGCTCAAAATCATATTATTTTCATGCATTCCTTGACATTTAATACAAAGATTTAGCCAGCCACCTTTCAAGACCTAAAAGAAACAAAAAATAAAATTTAGGCCAAAAATACATGTACCACATTTTTGTATGTAGTACCATCAACTTCAACAATCGAGCTGGCTTCCTCTGCTAAGGCATAGAGAACTTCATTAATGTATGCTCTGGCAGGAAGATTATAATTTCCATATTTTTGCAAGCCCTGAAATATTTTTGTCATTATCACTCTCTGCCTCCACTCTCTCAATTTAGTCATCTCCCTCTCTGCTGCACTTAGCTTAGCCATCCTTACCTACTCTTTAACAGAGATTCTCCAAAATTTGTATACAAAGGCATCCTATAGGAAAAAATGAAAATTTTCCCTGAGAATATCCACAATTCATATACAAAAGCATCATACTGGAGAAATGACAAAAAATTAATAGCTAAAAGGTAAAATTTATCATTAATGTCGACAGTACCAAGGTCATACCCACTGTCAAATCCTAGCCTATGACGTGCAAAATGAGAAAATCAAGTGAAATGAAAGGGAAGTATGGATCAAATAGCGAAGGTGCATCAAATCAGATCAATATCACAATAAATGCAGAAAA
>BSBK01011242.1:250000-251615 GCA_027943335.1 Chamaecyparis obtusa | reverse complement strand
ATAGACCTCTAATAGGTCCTAATAGGTCTAATAGGCCTTAATACATGTATAATACTATAAAAGTACATGTCCTAATAGGTCTTTTTGTCCTAATATCTGTCTAATAGGTCTTAATACATGTCTAAAAGGTCTAATAGACATCTAGTAGGTCTTAATACTTGTCTGACTAGGTCCTGATACATGTCCTAATAGGTTTGACTAGGTCTTAATACATGTCTATTAGGTCTTCATACATGTCCTAATAGGTCTCATACATGTCCTAATAGGTCTCATACATGTCTTAATAGGTCTTCATACATGTCCTAATAGGTCTCATACATGTCCTAATAGGTCTCATAGGTCTTAATACATGTCTAATAGGTCTCTTTGTCCTAATATATGTCTAATAGGTCTTAATACATGTCTAATAGGTCTTTTTGTCCTAATATATGTCTAATAGGTCTTAATACATGTCTAAAAGGTTTAATAGACATCTAATAGGTCCTAATAGGTCTAATAGGTCTTAATAGGTCTAATAGGTCTTAATACATGTACAATATTGTAAGTACATCTAATATACATCCTATAATGGGTATAATAGGTTACTAATGCATCCTAATAGGTCTAACAAGTCTTAATAGGTCTTCACACATGTCCTAATAGGTCTCATAGGTCTTAGTACATGTCTAATAGGTCTTTTTTTCCTAATACCTGTCTAATAGGTCTTGATACATATCTAATAGGTAGATAATAGGCCTCTAATAGGTCCTAATAGGTCTAATAGGCCTTAATACATGTATAATATTGTACAAGTACATCTAATATGTCCTAGAATAATGAAACTAACTTTCCTAATAGGTTAGGTAATAGGTCTAATAGGTCATAATAGGTCTGTAGGTCTTGATACATGCCCTAATAGGTGTGATAGATCTTAATACATGTCTAATAGGTCTTAATACGCATGTCTAATAGGTCTAATAGACCTCTAATAGGTCCTAATAGGTCTAATGGGTCTAATAGGTCTCAATACATGTATATGATACTGCAAGTACATCTAATATGTCCTAGAACATGTATAATAGGTTTCTAGTAGGTCCTAATATAGGTCTAATAGGGCTTAATAGGTAGATAAAAAGGTATTCATGGATGTTCTAATAGGTTTGATAGCTATTAATACACACATGTCTAATAGGTCTAATAGACCTCTAATAGGTCAAGTAATAGGTCTAATAGGTCTTAATAGATGTATAATACTATAAGTACATCTAATATGTCCCAGAATAGGTACATAATAGGTTTCTAATAGGTCCTAATAGGTCTAATAGATCTTAATAGGTCTTTAGGTCTTGATACATGTCCTAATAGGTTTGACTAGGTCTTAATACATGTCTAATATGCCCTTTTGTCAAGTAATAGGTCTAATTAGGTACCAGGTCCAATTGATCTAATTGCATCTAAGCTACTTGGGTTATAGGTCTAGTTGCATCTATGTCGGTACTAATATGCCAATCTAACTTAATTAGGCCCTAATAGATATAATAGACCTCTAATAGGCCTGATTAAGTTGACTAATACAAGTGTATACATGTACATATTATTCAAGTCCTAATATATGTAGCTATTAATAAGACATGCT